>JAANYP010000468.1:755275-960725 GCA_020465985.1 Centrapalus pauciflorus | reverse complement strand
GCCTCTGTAAGCTGTTACTGAAACAGCTTTGCCACTAGCATCAGCATCCAATTTTACATTGGTTGCCATTGGGGTTTTAATAGGAGAACTTTGATCAAATTTGAACTTTTTCAAAAGATCTAAAGTGTACTTTCTTTGATTTATAAAAATTCCAGTTGAGGTTTGTTTAACCTGCAATCCTAAAAAGAAAGTTAGTTCTCCCATCATACTCATTTCATATTCAGATTTCATGAGTAATGAAAAATTCTTGCATAACTGCTCATTAGTAGAACCAAATATTATGTCATCCACATAAATTTGAACAAGCATAATATCAGACTTCATCTTCTTTATGAACAGTGTTGTATCCACTTTACCTCTGGAGTACCCATTGCTCATAAGGAATTCAGTAAGAGTGTCATACCAGGCTCTAGGGGCTTGTTTGAGACCATAGAGAGCTTTGTCCAACTTAAAGACAAAACCTGGATGTTGTTCATTTTCAAAGCCTGGAGGCTGCTTGACATAAACTTCTTCTTGCAGCTTCCCATTCAAAAATGCACTCTTCACATCCATTTGAAATACCTTAATGCTCTTATGAGCAGCGTAGGCTAGATACAAACGAATTGCTTCTAGCCTGGCCACAGGAGCAAATGTTTCATCATAATCAATTCCTTCCTCCTGTCTGTAGCCCTGAGCAACCAGTCTTGCCTTATTTCTAATGACATGACCTTGCTCATCCATCTTATTCTTGAAAACCCATTTAGTGCCAATTATGGTTTTACTTTTAGGGGCAGGGACCAGCTTCCATACCATGTTTCTCTCAAACTGATTGAGCTCTTCTTGCCTGGCAGTGATCCAATTGGCATCTTTTAGTGCTTCATCCACCTTCTTTGGCTCCATCAATGAAACAAAACTAGAGAACATACAAAAGTTCCCTAAGCTGTCCCATCGTGTTTGTACCCCTTTGTTGATGTCACCAATTATTTGATCATTGGGGTGACACCTGATCCACTTAGGATCATTTTTCAATGATGATTTACCTGAGTTGTTAACATCTTCAGCAGGTCCTGTTGAACAGCTCTCAAGATTTTCAGACACAATGTTGTCTTGAGCCTGTTCACTTGTTGAACATGTCTGACCACTGTTGAAACATATCAGCCAGAGGAACTTGGTAAAATCCGCATTGATTAGGTTCTGGACATGCAGTTAGTTGTAATTAAGTCATTACATTTATTCACACAGGTTTGTATTGACCATAATCATTCATCATGTCCATCAGATTAACCAGGTCCACACTTGGGGTAGTGGAAGCTTTGAGTCCTCTTTCATTGATTGACTGCATCAGTCATCAAAGTTAGGTTCTCCTGAAACTGATTTCAGGAACAACTTTGGTGGAGGCATTCTTGGACTCTCAAAGGTGACAGTGATAGCTTCATCTATCACCTTTCTTTTGTTGTTGTATACTCGTAGGCTTTGGAGATAGCAGAGTAGCAACAAACACACCTTTCATCAGCTTTAGGTTCAAACTTTGACAGCTGGTCCCTTTGATTCAGAATGAAACATGGACATCCAAACACATGGAAATAGCTGACATTTGGCTTCCTCCCTTTGAGCAGCTCATAGGGAGTTTTGTTGAATCTTTTCACCACTAAGGATCTGTTTTGGGTGAAGCAGGCAGTGTTAACAGCTTCAGCCCAAAATGATGAAGGTAAACCTGATGCACACAGCATGGTTCTGGCAGCTTCAATGAGAGTTCGGTTTCTCCTTTCAGCAACTCCATTTTGTTGAGGAGTTCCTACAGCTGAAAAGTTTTTAGTGATACCTTTCTCTTCACAGAAGTCTTCAAGAGTACTGTTTCTGAATTCAGTACCATGATCACTTCTAAGCTGCTTTACTTGGGCAGAGTTTAGCATTTCCATCTTTTTGACAAATCCAATAATCTCTCTAGCAGCCTCTCCTTTACTCTTTAGAAAGATCACCCATGTGTACCTGGAGAACTCATCAACCATTACAAGAGTGTATCTTCTTCCTCCTAGACTTGGGACATTAACAGGTCCAAACAAGTCCATATGGATTAAGAAGAGTGGAGTATCAATAGAGAAATTATGTTTGGATTTAAAAGATGTTTTCTCTGCTTGCCTTTCTCACAAGCTGTGTGTGAAGACCACCCTTACGGGGCAGTCCTCAGAGTCTAGGTCCCACATCATGCAATACGATATCAACCATACTAAGATATGGTAATTATAATGCGGAAAATTAAATTACATGTACATTACAGATTAGGATTTAAGTTACATATTTCAAAATAAAGTTATAAAAGGGTAACATCTAATCTAGTCATAACATCATACATCACATCAAGTCTACCCAGAACCACCACGTTCATTGTCTTCCAATCAGTACCAGAAAGTTTGTTGAGTAGTGGTCTAAGAAAGCTTCAAAACTTGGATCTTGTATGACCTAAGTACTAGGTCCTGCAGGTGATTTTTCCTTTGGCTTTTCCTGTAAAATATTAATGCAACATCTGTAAGCAAAGCTTAGTGAGTTTATAGATTTTCAATATCAATATGCGTGTCAAGCGGAGTCATAAGTCTTAGCGTGATATGTCTTGGCTGCCGCTACAGCCCTCATGATTGAGATATAGAATCATAGAATCGGATGATGTTCAAGCCACACTCACGCTTAAATCGTGGGGATCAGCCACATACTGGGCTAGCTACCAGTAAGTCAATATGGCGGAACATCGGAGGTCATTACCAAGTTCATAAGAACTGGTGAAATAGCCAGGTCTAGAACAATAGACCATCAGGGCTAGTCAAGCTGAATCAATATATACGTCAAATGTCTGATCAATAGTGAAAGCTTAAGTCGTAGAAGTCATGATAGCAATGAATCAATAAGCAATGTCTGAAGAAATCTTAAAAGCAGTATGATATGATAATCAAATAGCTATCATGATCCACTGGGCAACACCCAACCTTGGTGTGCACATGTCTCAATTCAGCTGATAAATGAATGTCAATAAATCTAACAGCAGCAATATATCTCAACCGGAATTATGCATGTTCAATCTGAATATCTATAACTCACTGGTCTGGGTCTTTATCAAACAGATATAAAAATCTGCCACCTGAGTTATCTCAGGATTTTATCTTTGTCAATCTGTTCTGTCAATCAAATCTCTGACTCGCTTTTAAGTCTTTAAGTCCTTAAATCTTTGTTCAGAATAACTGAACCTGTTCAAATTCATTCATGATAATCCCATGTTAATTTCATCATCATTATCATCATCACTATCATGGAATTTTATCATCTTTTGGTCATTAAAATCTGTAATTCTATCTGATTCTGATAATTTATTTATTTCACAAATCATTCTTTGTCTCAATATTTCTCAAATGTCCTCTATTTATATATTTAACAATATATATAATTATTCATTTTATTGAAATATCAAATATATAAAATTTGGGTTTCGGATCCCTCTATTTCGGATCCACCCGGATTCGGATCATCCGGATCCGGATTCGGATTGCTTGGATTCGGACACATCCGAAGTGGTACATCCGGATTCGGATCATGACACAACCGAAATGATAATCGAATTCGGACCATTAAGGACCCGAAATATTGCATCTGAATTAGGATCAATATAGCATCCGAAATCAGAGCACCATCCGAAATCAACCACTCATCCGAATTCGGTTTCAACCGAATTCGGATCCTAATCTTCATAATTTTCCAGAAATTTGTTCTTGATGTTCATACTTGTGTTCATACGGATTTTATCAATAATCAACAAATTCTCATATTTATTAACATGCAATGTAATATTTTGTTGTAACAACATTATTTGAGTATTTTTATACTAATTTCCCTATCATAAACACACTTATTTGATCAAGATCATCCAAAATATGATATTTTTCCCAAGAACATTATTTTTCATAAAAATTCCGATTTCTACATAATTTGGATGATCCAAGCATCAAATTTTGTTTCTGTTTCATTTATTTGATTCAATTCATCATAATCTATCAAAATTTTATACATGCAATATCAAATCTTCACATTTTAAAGTCTTGGTTTCGGTTTTTACATAAAACCGAACCAACTTAACAATTATTGAATTTTAAATCGATAATTACCTCAAATTCTTGCAATTTGATGATGTTTGATGCTTATTGTAACTCCTTTGATCTTCAATTCTCGAATTGATTGCAAGTTTTGATGAATCTTGATGATATTTGTGAGATTAGCCGAGAGGTAGAGAGAGATTAGTGAGAGAGAGTCTGAAATCTTTAAATGGTGTTAATGACCATTAAGTTGAGTTTATATATTTCAATTTACCTATTTGTAGTTTAACCCACTAAACTTTTGTATTTTATATCTCTTTTATTTTACTTAATCATATCATAAATATAATTTAAAATTATATTGATTTAATAAATTTTCTTTCTTAAATTAAAATTTGCAACCTAAATAATATAATAAAATTATATTATTATCTCAAATCACACATTACACGATCAACAAAAGTTAGGTTGTTACAGAATGGGCTCCACCACGCACAAACTTCGTCCCCGAAGTTAGCTATGTTCGAACAGACTGGGATATGTAGCTTTCATAACATCTCTGGATTCCCAAGACTGATGCGAACCTTTGTGGTGTTTCCACTGGACGAGCACCATCTGTATTTCTTTATTTCTAAGCTTCTTAGTCTTTGAGTCCAGAATACGTTCTGGCTCCTCAACCACGCGAAGCTTCTCATCTATCTGTAGGTTAACGTGTGGTATCTGTACTTCTCTTTCGTCAGCTAGGCTTTTTCTCAAATGACTAACATGGAATACAGGGTGTATTCCAGCTAAGTCCGCTGGTAAATCAAGACGATAAGACTGATTTCCAATCTTTTCGACGATCTTGAACGGTCCGATAAATCTCGGAGCTAGCTTGTTTCTTTTAATGAATCGTACCACATTCTTCATTTGGGATACTTTTAACATCACCCAATCGTTAACTGCAAAACTGATAGATCTATGCCGATTGTCATAATATGACTTCTGCCTGCTTTGAGCTTCAAGAATATTTCTTCTAACAAGTTGAATCTTTTCATGGGTCAACTGTAGAAGGGCAGGTCCTGCTATTGGCGATTCACCTGTTTCATGCCAATAGGTGGGAGTTCTGCACTTTCTTCCGTATAAAGCTTCAAAAGGAGCCATCTTGATTGTTGAATGATAACTGTTATTGTACGAGAATTCGACCAACGGCAAGTGGTCATCCCAGTTACCACCTAAATCAAGAATACAGGCACGAAGCTTATCTTCGAGAGTTAGAATAGTACGCTCACTCTGGCCATCTGCATTTGGATGATAAGCAGTACTCATAGAAATCCGAGTACCCATCCCTTCTTGTAGTGCTTGCCAGAATCTGGATGTGAAACGACTATCACGATCAGATACAATAGACTTTGGCACACCGTGACGAGAAATAATTTCTGTGATGTACAACTGTGCCAATCTATCGAGAGAATAAGTTTCTTTCATTGGTATAAAGTGAGCTGACTTTGTTAATCGATCCACGACTACCCAGATGGAGTCGTGTTGTCTTTTGGTTTTCGGCAGCTTCGTAATGAAGTCCATTGTTATATGCTCCCACTTCCATTCAGGAACTGGCAGTGGTTGCATATCCCCGAAGGGTTTCTGGTGTTCTGCCTTAACCATCTGACATACTTTGCAGCTTTCAACACATTTTCCGATGTCTTTCTTCATTCCTGGCCACCAGTAATCAGCTTTCAGATCAAAATACATCTTTGAGCTGCCAGGATGAATAGATAACTTGGACTGATGAGCTTCGGATAGAAGAGTGCTACGGATTGAACCATACTTAGGAATCCAGATTCGGTTTCCTTTGAAACAGTGAAGTCCCAAATGGTTCAGGGTTAGAAATTGTAACTGCCCTTTAAGATTTTCAGAATCAATATTCTCTTCTTTCAGTGCCTCAGTTTGAGCAACTCGAATATCTTCAATAAGATCAGAAGAGAATATAACTGGAGTTAGGGCATAACAGCACTTTTCTGGATATACTTTTCTACTCAACGCATCCGCGACAACATTTGCTTTGCCGGGATGATATAAGATCTCGCAGTCATAATCCTTGATAAGCTCCAAGGATCGCCGCTGTTTCATGTTCAGATCTTTTTGAGTGAAAAGGTATTTGAGACTCTTGTGATCGGTGTAGAGCTGACACCGAGTCCCATATAGATAGTGACGCCAGATCTTCAGTGCAAAGGTAACAGCAGCCAACTCAAGATCATGAGTTGGTGCACTTTTCTCATAGTCTTTTAATTGCCTTGAAGCATAGGCAATTACTTTTCCCCTTTGCATCAGAACACATCCTAAGCCAGTACCAGAGGCATCGCTATAGACAACGAAATCATCATTACCTTCTGGCAAGGCTAGGATCGGCGCTTGAATCAACTTTTGCTTCAGAATATCGAATGCCTCTTGCTGTTTATTGGTCCAAACGAAAGGAGTATTCTTTCGTGTTAGCATTGTAAGCGGCACAGCAATTTTTGAGAAGTCCTTTATGAATCGCCGATAATAACCGGCCAATCCAAGGAAACTTCTTATCTCGGAGGCATTGCGAGGTGTTTGCCACTTCTGAACAGCCTCGACTTTTGACGGATCAACTGAAATCCCTTCGCCAGAAACAACATGGCCAAGGAATTGAATCTATAAGATAATCAAGATAGAAATTCAAGTTCTGATGTGATTCATAGAATAGTTAAGGAAACAGCTCAAGACATATATAATAGAGATTATACCTGTCTGAGCCAGAATTCGCATTTAGAAAACTTTGCGTAGAGTCTTTCTTTTCTTAACAACTCTAGCAATTGCCGCAGATGAACAGAATGATCAGCCTCCGTTTTGGAGTAAATCAGAATATCGTCTATGAACACGATAACTGATTTATCCAACATAGGTCTGCACACGCGATTCATGAGGTCCATGAATGCCGCTGGTGCATTTGTCAGTCCGAAAGGCATTACGAGAAATTCGTAATGACCGTATCTTGTACGGAAGGCTGTCTTCGGAATATCCTCATTTCTTACTTTCAGTTGATGATACCCAGAACGGAGATCTATCTTTGAGAAATAACTAGCTCCTTGCAGTTGATCAAACAGATCATCAATCCTGGGCAGAGGATATTTATTCTTTATTGTAACCTTGTTCAACTCGCGGTAGTCGATGCACATACGGTAGGTTCCGTCTTTCTTTTTGACAAATAAGACTGGTGCACCCCACGGAGATGAACTCGGTCGGATAAAACCCTTCTCTAACAGTTCTTGCAACTGTTTTGACATTTCCTGCATTTCTGCAGGTGCAAGTCTGTAGGGAGCTTTTGCAATAGGAGCCGCACCAGGAACTAAGTCAATACTGAACTCGACTTGACGTTCCGGTGGCACTCCTGAAATATCGTCGGGAAATACGTCTGGGAACTCACAGACGATAGGAATATCGGACAACGATTTCTTTTCAGAGTTGGATTCAGATAAAACGTAGCACAGATAGGACTCGCGACCCTTGGATAGATACTTATAGGCTTTATCAATAGAAATGAAGCAGTGATCACCTTTTCGCTTCTCGCCCTTGATCTCAAGTACTCGGCCGTCTGAAGACTTGATTCTGATGATTCGCCGGTTGCAGATAATTGTAGCCTCGTTGTTCATTAGCCAATCCATGCCAATGATGACGTCAAATTCTTTTAATGGAATCGGGATGAGATCGAGGTTGAATACGATGTTATTTACGAGCAGAGTGCAGTTTCGATAAACAGAATCAGCCATAACATAGCTATTACTGGCTGTCTCAATGTCAAGTATAACAGGAAGCTTCGATGGGGATTTAAGTAATCTTGTTGCAAAAGAAGTCGATATGAAGGAACGACTAGCGCCAGAATCAAATAATACACGAGCAGGTATCGTATTTAACAGAAACGTACCGGCGACTACGTCAGGTGTTTCTCTTGCCTCTTCAGCCGTTATTTGGAACGCACGTGTCCTTGCAGTTGGTGTTGCAGCAGAACTTTTAACTGTCGACCCTCCAGCTGATGACTGTGGCTGATAACGTGGTCCGCTACGACACTGATACATGAAGTGCCCTCTCTTACCGCATTTCGCACATCCACGTCCCTGCTGTGGGCATTCTTCACTACTATGACCGATCATATTGCACGCAAAGCAAATAACATCTTCTGGATTGCACAACCCCATGTGTGACTTTCTGCATCGCTTGCAGAATCGTGGTTCGTTCGTGAGAGAGTAACCTTGTGCTTTCTGTTGTGAACTATGCTGATGGGATTGCTGAGATTGTGACTGAGACTTATTTGGCCTAAAGAATCTGCCAAATCGCTGTTTCTTTGGAGGAGACGGATTCATCGGGTTAGTAGACGGAGCGTATAACTGATCGCCATACTCTAAGTATCCTCGCTCAATCTGTCTCGCTGCTTCTACCATTTCCAGATAGCTCTTATATTTGATCGCACTCATGGGATGTCGATATCTGGGATTGAGTCCTACACAGAACCTATTCATTTTCCTTTCCTCGGTAGCTACTTGATAGGAAGAGTAGCCGCATAGTCTTGAGAATTCGTGCTCATATTCATCAACTGTCTTCGTTCCCTGAGTCAGCTGCATCAGTTGTACTTCCATTTTATCTCGCTGGTCAACCGGGCAGTATTTCGCGTTGAACATGTCTAGAAACTGGTCCCATTCCAATGTCTGAATGACTTCCTCCCCGTATATGCTTCGCTGTGTCTTCCACCATGCGCGAGCAGCTCCAATAAACAACGCAGACGCGTAGCTCACTTTCTTAGAATCTAAACAGTCAGAGATTCTAAAAATTTCTTCCGTATGACTGATCCAATCCATCGCCTGAATCGGATCTACAGTACCCTCGAAGTTCAGGGCACCGCTCGCTTTAAAATCTTTGAATTTGCAGCCTTTAGGCTGAGCAATTAGGGCATCGGGAATAGAGTTATCAGAATCAGAGTCATTAATCTGAACTTGCTTTTCTTTTATCTTATTTTTCTTATCTTCACGTCTTTTAGCTTCGGCCTCATCTCTGGCACGAAACTGTTCTTGCATCATTTTGTTTTGTTGTTCTGAGTGTTGGGCTAAAAATTGTTGCATCATTTCAAACATTTGTTGTGGATTCATGTTGCTGGGAATATCACCTGATCCTGATCCTGACATCTTCTACTGAAAATTACAAGCATTTAACTATCAGTTTATAGACTTAGATCTATGTACCCTTTTTCCCTTCCTATCAGTCTGTACAACCTATCTCAGTTCAAACCACCTAAATGATTGATATATGTGTATTGCTTTAGTTTGAGATCAAGTATACTTACGTAATACTTGATTCACTCAAACTAGTGCTCTGATACCATCCTGTGAAGACCACCCTTATGGGGCAGTCCTCAGAGTCTAGGTCCCACATCATGCAATACGATATCAACCATACTAAGATATGGTAATTATAATGCGGAAAATTAAATTACATGTACATTACAGATTAGGATTTAAGTTACATATTTCAAAATAAAGTTATAAAAGGGTAACATCTAATCTAGTCATAACATCATACATCACATCAAGTCTACCCAGAATCACCACGTTCATTGTCTTCCAATCAGTACCAGAAAGTTTGTTGAGTAGTGGTCTAAGAAAGCTTCAAAACTTGGATCTTGTATGACCTAAGTACTAGGTCCTGCAGGTGATTTTTCCTTTGGCTTTTCCTGTAAAATATTAATGCAACATCTGTAAGCAAAGCTTAGTGAGTTTATAGATTTTCAATATCAACATGCGTGTCAAGCGGAGTCATAAGTCTTAGCGTGATATGTCTTGGCTGCCGCTACAGCCCTCATGATTGAGATACAGAATCATAGAATCGGATGATGTTCAAGCCACACTCACGCTTAAATCGTGGGGATCAGCCACATACTGGGCTAGCTACCAGTAAGTCAATATGGCGGAACATCGGAGGTCATTACCAAGTTCATAAGAACTGGTGAAATAGCCAGGTCTAGAACAATAGACCATCAGGGCTAGTCAAGCTGAATCAATATATACGTCAAATGTCTGATCAATAGTGAAAGCTTAAGTCGTAGAAGTCATGATAGCAATGAATCAATAAGCAATGTCTGAAGAAATCTTAAAAGCAGTATGATATGATAATCAAATAGCTATCATGATCCACTGGGCAACACCCAACCTTGGTGTGCACAGGTCTCAATTCAGCTGATAAATGAATGTCAATAAATCTAACAGCAGCAATATATCTCAACCGGAATTATGCATGTTCAATCTGAATATCTATAACTCACTGGTCTGGGTCTTTATCAAACAGATATAAAAATCTGCCACCTGAGTTATCTCAGGATTTTATCTTTGTCAATCTGTTCTGTCAATCAAATCTCTGACTCGCTTTTAAGTCTTTAAGTCCTTAAATCTTTGTTCAGAATAACTGAACCTGTTCAAATTCATTCATGATAATCCCATGTTAATTTCATCATCATTATCATCATCACTATCATGGAATTTTATCATCTTTTGGTCATTAAAATCTGTAATTCTATCTGATTCTGATAATTTATTTATTTCACAAATCATTCTTTGTCTCAATATTTCTCAAAAGTCCTCTATTTATATATTTAACAATATATATAATTATTCATTTTATTGAAATATCAAATATATAAAATTTGGGTTTCGGATCCCTCTATTTCGGATCCACCCGGATTCGGATCATCCGGATCCGGATTCGGATTGCTTGGATTCGGACACATCCGAAGTGGTACATCCGGATTCGGATCATGACACAACCGAAATGATAATCGAATTCGGACCATTAAGGACCCGAAATATTGCATCTGAATTAGGATCAATATAGCATCCGAAATCAGAGCACCATCCGAAATCAACCACTCATCCGAATTCGGTTTCAACCGAATTCGGATCCTAATCTTCATAATTTTCCAGAAATTTGTTCTTGATGTTCATACTTGTGTTCATACGGATTTTATCAATAATCAACAAATTCTCATATTTATTAACATGCAATGTAATATTTTGTTGTAACAACATTATTTGAGTATTTTTATACTAATTTCCCTATCATAAACACACTAATTTGATCAAGATCATCCAAAATATGATATTTTTCCCAAGAACATTATTTTTCATAAAAATTCCGATTTCTACATAATTTGGATGATCCAAGCATCAAATTTTGTTTCTGTTTCATTTATTTGATTCAATTCATCATAATCTATCAAAATTTTATACATGCAATATCAAATCTTCACATTTTAAAGTCTTGGTTTCGGTTTTTACATAAAACCGAACCAACTTAACAATTATTGAATTTTAAATCGATAATTACCTCAAATTCTTGCAATTTGATGATGTTTGATGCTTATTGTAACTCCTTTGATCTTCAATTCTCGAATTGATTGCAAGTTTTGATGAATCTTGATGATATTTGTGAGATTAGCCGAGAGGTAGAGAGAGATTAGTGAGAGAGAGTCTGAAATCTTTAAATGGTGTTAATGACCATTAAGTTGAGTTTATATATTTCAATTTACCTATTTGTAGTTTAACCCACTAAACTTTTGTATTTTATATCTCTTTTATTTTACTTAATCATATCATAAATATAATTTAAAATTATATTGATTTAATAAATTTTCTTTCTTAAATTAAAATTTGCAACCTAAATAATATAATAAAATTATATTATTATCTCAAATCACACATTACACGATCAACAAAAGTTAGGTTGTTACAGAATGGGCTCCACCACGCACAAACTTCGTCCCCGAAGTTAGCTATGTTCGAACAGACTGGGATATGTAGCTTTCATAACATCTCTGGATTCCCAAGACTGATGCGAACCTTTGTGGTGTTTCCACTGGACGAGCACCATCTGTATTTCTTTATTTCTAAGCTTCTTAGTCTTTGAGTCCAGAATACGTTCTGGCTCCTCAACCACGCGAAGCTTCTCATCTATCTGTAGGTTAACGTGTGGTATCTGTACTTCTCTTTCGTCAGCTAGGCTTTTTCTCAAATGACTAACATGGAATACAGGGTGTATTCCAGCTAAGTCCGCTGGTAAATCAAGACGATAAGACTGATTTCCAATCTTTTCGACGATCTTGAACGGTCCGATAAATCTCGGAGCTAGCTTGTTTCTTTTAATGAATCGTACCACATTCTTCATTTGGGATACTTTTAACATCACCCAATCGTTAACTGCAAAACTGATAGATCTATGCCGATTGTCATAATATGACTTCTGCCTGCTTTGAGCTTCAAGAATATTTCTTCTAACAAGTTGAATCTTTTCATGGGTCAACTGTAGAAGGGCAGGTCCTGCTATTGGCGATTCACCTGTTTCATGCCAATAGGTGGGAGTTCTGCACTTTCTTCCGTATAAAGCTTCAAAAGGAGCCATCTTGATTGTTGAATGATAACTGTTATTGTACGAGAATTCGACCAACGGCAAGTGGTCATCCCAGTTACCACCTAAATCAAGAATACAGGCACGAAGCTTATCTTCGAGAGTTAGAATAGTACGCTCACTCTGGCCATCTGCATTTGGATGATAAGCAGTACTCATAGAAATCCGAGTACCCATCCCTTCTTGTAGTGCTTGCCAGAATCTGGATGTGAAACGACTATCACGATCAGATACAATAGACTTTGGCACACCGTGACGAGAAATAATTTCTGTGATGTACAACTGTGCCAATCTATCGAGAGAATAAGTTTCTTTCATTGGTATAAAGTGAGCTGACTTTGTTAATCGATCCACGACTACCCAGATGGAGTCGTGTTGTCTTTTGGTTTTCGGCAGCTTCGTAATGAAGTCCATTGTTATATGCTCCCACTTCCATTCAGGAACTGGCAGTGGTTGCATATCCCCGAAGGGTTTCTGGTGTTCTGCCTTAACCATCTGACATACTTTGCAGCTTTCAACACATTTTCCGATGTCTTTCTTCATTCCTGGCCACCAGTAATCAGCTTTCAGATCAAAATACATCTTTGAGCTGCCAGGATGAATAGATAACTTGGACTGATGAGCTTCGGATAGAAGAGTGCTACGGATTGAACCATACTTAGGAATCCAGATTCGGTTTCCTTTGAAACAGTGAAGTCCCAAATGGTTCAGGGTTAGAAATTGTAACTGCCCTTTAAGATTTTCAGAATCAATATTCTCTTCTTTCAGTGCCTCAGTTTGAGCAACTCGAATATCTTCAATAAGATCAGAAGAGAATATAACTGGAGTTAGGGCATAACAGCACTTTTCTGGATATACTTTTCTACTCAACGCATCCGCGACAACATTTGCTTTGCCGGGATGATATAAGATCTCGCAGTCATAATCCTTGATAAGCTCCAAGGATCGCCGCTGTTTCATGTTCAGATCTTTTTGAGTGAAAAGGTATTTGAGACTCTTGTGATCGGTGTAGAGCTGACACCGAGTCCCATATAGATAGTGACGCCAGATCTTCAGTGCAAAGGTAACAGCAGCCAACTCAAGATCATGAGTTGGTGCACTTTTCTCATAGTCTTTTAATTGCCTTGAAGCATAGGCAATTACTTTTCCCCTTTGCATCAGAACACATCCTAAGCCAGTACCAGAGGCATCGCTATAGACAACGAAATCATCATTACCTTCTGGCAAGGCTAGGATCGGCGCTTGAATCAACTTTTGCTTCAGAATATCGAATGCCTCTTGCTGTTTATTGGTCCAAACGAAAGGAGTATTCTTTCGTGTTAGCATTGTAAGCGGCACAGCAATTTTTGAGAAGTCCTTTATGAATCGCCGATAATAACCGGCCAATCCAAGGAAACTTCTTATCTCGGAGGCATTGCGAGGTGTTTGCCACTTCTGAACAGCCTCGACTTTTGACGGATCAACTGAAATCCCTTCGCCAGAAACAACATGGCCAAGGAATTGAATCTATAAGATAATCAAGATAGAAATTCAAGTTCTGATGTGATTCATAGAATAGTTAAGGAAACAGCTCAAGACATATATAATAGAGATTATACCTGTCTGAGCCAGAATTCGCATTTAGAAAACTTTGCGTAGAGTCTTTCTTTTCTTAACAACTCTAGCAATTGCCGCAGATGAACAGAATGATCAGCCTCCGTTTTGGAGTAAATCAGAATATCGTCTATGAACACGATAACTGATTTATCCAACATAGGTCTGCACACGCGATTCATGAGGTCCATGAATGCCGCTGGTGCATTTGTCAGTCCGAAAGGCATTACGAGAAATTCGTAATGACCGTATCTTGTACGGAAAGCTGTCTTCGGAATATCCTCATTTCTTACTTTCAGTTGATGATACCCAGAACGGAGATCTATCTTTGAGAAATAACTAGCTCCTTGCAGTTGATCAAACAGATCATCAATCCTGGGCAGAGGATATTTATTCTTTATTGTAACCTTGTTCAACTCGCGGTAGTCGATGCACATACGGTAGGTTCCGTCTTTCTTTTTGACAAATAAGACTGGTGCACCCCACGGAGATGAACTCGGTCGGATAAAACCCTTCTCTAACAGTTCTTGCAACTGTTTTGACATTTCCTGCATTTCTGCAGGTTCAAGTCTGTAGGGAGCTTTTGCAATAGGAGCCGCACCAGGAACTAAGTCAATACTGAACTCGACTTGACGTTCCGGTGGCACTCCTGAAATATCGTCGGGAAATACGTCTGGGAACTCACAGACGATAGGAATATCGGACAACGATTTCTTTTCAGAGTTGGATTCAGATAAAACGTAGCACAGATAGGACTCGCGACCCTTGGATAGATACTTATAGGCTTTATCAATAGAAATGAAGCAGTGATCACCTTTTCGCTTCTCGCCCTTGATCTCAAGTACTCGGCCGTCTGAAGACTTGATTCTGATGATTCGCCGGTTGCAGATAATTGTAGCCTCGTTGTTCATTAGCCAATCCATGCCAATGATGACGTCAAATTCTTTTAATGGAATCGGGATGAGATCGAGGTTGAATACGATGTTATTTACGAGCAGAGTGCAGTTTCGATAAACAGAATCAGCCATAACATAGCTATTACTGGCTGTCTCAATGTCAAGTATAACAGGAAGCTTCGATGGGGATTTAAGTAATCTTGTTGCAAAAGAAGTCGATATGAAGGAACGACTAGCGCCAGAATCAAATAATACACGAGCAGGTATCGTATTTAACAGAAACGTACCGGCGACTACGTCAGGTGTTTCTCTCGCCTCTTCAGCCGTTATTTGGAACGCACGTGTCCTTGCAGTTGGTGTTGCAGCAGAACTTTTAACTGTCGACCCTCCAGCTGATGACTGTGGCTGATAACGTGGTCCGCTACGACACTGATACATGAAGTGCCCTCTCTTACCGCATTTCGCACATCCACGTCCCTGCTGTGGGCATTCTTCACTACTATGACCGATCATATTGCACGCAAAGCAAATAACATCTTCTGGATTGCACAACCCCATGTGTGACTTTCTGCATCGCTTGCAGAATCGTGGTTCGTTCGTGAGAGAGTAACCTTGTGCTTTCTGTTGTGAACTATGCTGATGGGATTGCTGAGATTGTGACTGAGACTTATTTGGCCTAAAGAATCTGCCAAATCGCTGTTTCTTTGGAGGAGACGGATTCATCGGGTTAGTAGACGGAGCGTATAACTGATCGCCATACTCTAAGTATCCTCGCTCAATCTGTCTCGCTGCTTCTACCATTTCCAGATAGCTCTTATATTTGATCGCACTCATGGGATGTCGATATCTGGGATTGAGTCCTACACAGAACCTATTCATTTTCCTTTCCTCGGTAGCTACTTGATAGGAAGAGTAGCCGCATAGTCTTGAGAATTCGTGCTCATATTCATCAACTGTCTTCGTTCCCTGAGTCAGCTGCATCAGTTGTACTTCCATTTTATCTCGCTGGTCAACCGGGCAGTATTTCGCGTTGAACATGTCTAGAAACTGGTCCCATTCCAATGTCTGAATGACTTCCTCCCCGTATATGCTTCGCTGTGTCTTCCACCATGCGCGAGCAGCTCCAATAAACAACGCAGACGCGTAGCTCACTTTCTTAGAATCTAAACAGTCAGAGATTCTAAAAATTTCTTCCGTATGACTGATCCAATCCATCGCCTGAATCGGATCTACAGTACCCTCGAAGTTCAGGGCACCGCTCGCTTTAAAATCTTTGAATTTGCAGCCTTTAGGCTGAGCAATTTGGGCATCGGGAATAGAGTTATCAGAATCAGAGTCATTAATCTGAACTTGCTTTTCTTTTCTCTTATTTTTCTTATCTTCACGTCTTTTAGCTTCGGCCTCATCTCTGGCACGAAACTGTTCTTGCATCATTTTGTTTTGTTGTTCTGAGTGTTGGGCTAAAAATTGTTGCATCATTTCAAACATTTGTTGTGGATTCATGTTGCTGGGAATATCACCTGATCCTGATCCTGACATCTTCTACTGAAAATTACAAGCATTTAACTATCAGTTTATAGACTTAGATCTATGTACCCTTTTTCCCATCCTATCAGTCTGTACAACCTATCTCAGTTCAAACCACCTAAATGATTGATATATGTGTATTGCTTCAGTTTGAGATCAAGTATACTTACGTAATACTTGATTCACTCAAACTAGTGCTCTGATACCATCCTGTGAAGACCACCCTTATGGGGCAGTCCTCAGAGTCTAGGTCCCACATCATGCAATACGATATCAACCATACTAAGATATGGTAATTATAATGCGGAAAATTAAATTACATGTACATTACAGATTAGGATTTAAGTTACATATTTCAAAATAAAGTTATAAAAGGGTAACATCTAATCTAGTCATAACATCATACATCACATCAAGTCTACCCAGAACCACCACGTTCATTGTCTTCCAATCAGTACCAGAAAGTTTGTTGAGTAGTGGTCTAAGAAAGCTTCAAAACTTGGATCTTGTATGACCTAAGTACTAGGTCCTGCAGGTGATTTTTCCTTTGGCTTTTCCTGTAAAATATTAATGCAACATCTGTAAGCAAAGCTTAGTGAGTTTATAGATTTTCAATATCAACATGCGTGTCAAGCGGAGTCATAAGTCTTAGCGTGATATGTCTTGGCTGCCGCTACAGCCCTCATGATTGAGATATAGAATCATAGAATCGGATGATGTTCAAGCCACACTCACGCTTAAATCGTGGGGATCAGCCACATACTGGGCTAGCTACCAGTAAGTCAATATGGCGGAACATCGGAGGTCATTACCAAGTTCATAAGAACTGGTGAAATAGCCAGGTCTAGAACAATAGACCATCAGGGCTAGTCAAGCTGAATCAATATATACGTCAAATGTCTGATCAATAGTGAAAGCTTAAGTCGTAGAAGTCATGATAGCAATGAATCAATAAGCAATGTCTGAAGAAATCTTAAAAGCAGTATGATATGATAATCAAATAGCTATCATGATCCACTGGGCAACACCCAACCTTGGTGTGCACATGTCTCAATTCAGCTGATAAATGAATGTCAATAAATCTAACAGCAGCAATATATCTCAACCGGAATTATGCATGTTCAATCTGAATATCTATAACTCACTGGTCTGGGTCTTTATCAAACAGATATAAAAATCTGCCACCTGAGTTATCTCAGGATTTTATCTTTGTCAATCTGTTCTGTCAATCAAATCTCTGACTCGCTTTTAAGTCTTTAAGTCCTTAAATCTTTGTTCAGAATAACTGAACCTGTTCAAATTCATTCATGATAATCCCATGTTAATTTCATCATCATTATCATCATCACTATCATGGAATTTTATCATCTTTTGGTCATTAAAATCTGTAATTCTATCTGATTCTGATAATTTATTTATTTCACAAATCATTCTTTGTCTCAATATTTCTCAAATGTCCTCTATTTATATATTTAACAATATATATAATTATTCATTTTATTGAAATATCAAATATATAAAATTTGGGTTTCGGATCCCTCTATTTCGGATCCACCCGGATTCGGATCATCCGGATCCGGATTCGGATTGCTTGGATTCGGACACATCCGAAGTGGTACATCCGGATTCGGATCATGACACAACCGAAATGATAATCGAATTCGGACCATTAAGGACACGAAATATTGCATCCGAATTAGGATCAATATAGCATCCGAAATCAGAGCACCATCCGAAATCAACCACTCATCCGAATTCGGTTTCAACCGAATTCGGATCCTAATCTTCATAATTTTCCAGAAATTTGTTCTTGATGTTCATACTTGTGTTCATACGGATTTTATCAATAATCAACAAATTCTCATATTTATTAACATGCAATGTAATATTTTGTTGTAACAACATTATTTGAGTATTTTTATACTAATTTCCCTATCATAAACACACTTATTTGATCAAGATCATCCAAAATATGATATTATTGCCAAGAACATTATTTTTCATAAAAATTCCGATTTCTACATAATTTGGATGATCCAAGCATCAAATTTTGTTTCTGTTTCATTTATTTGATTCAATTCATCATAATCTATCAAAATTTTATACATGCAATATCAAATCTTCACATTTTAAAGTCTTGGTTTCGGTTTTTACATAAAACCGAACCAACTTAACAATTATTGAATTTTAAATCGATAATTACCTCAAATTCTTGCAATTTGATGATGTTTGATGCTTATTGTAACTCCTTTGATCTTCAATTCTCGAATTGATTGCAAGTTTTGATGAATCTTGATGATATTTGTGAGATTAGCCGAGAGGTAGAGAGAGATTAGTGAGAGAGAGTCTGAAATCTTTAAATGGTGTTAATGACCATTAAGTTGAGTTTATATATTTCAATTTATCTATTTGTAGTTTAACCCACTAAACTTTTGTATTTTATATCTCTTTTATTTTACTTAATCATATCATAAATATAATTTAAAATTATATTGATTTAATAAATTTTCTTTCTTAAATTAAAATTTGCAACCAAAATAATATAATAAAATTATATTATTATCTCAAATCACACATTACACGATCAACAAAAGTTAGGTTGTTACACTGTGCATAATCTATCCTTAGCAAAAGTCATAGAAGGCAAACCTGTCACCAACTCTTTCTTACAGAGTTTGTTGATGTTCTTGAAGTTCAGATGTGACAGTCTTCTGTGCCATAGCCAGTTTAGATCAGCATTTGTTCTTGTGAGAAAACAGGTTTCAGTTGTGGGGTCAGCAGAATGCATATCCACAACATATACACCTTTCTTTCGTTGAGCACATAGCACAACTTTGCCTTGGGAATCCAATATGTAACCCAGGTGCTCATCAAAGTTAACCTTGTAGCCAGCATCACATAGTTGGCTTATACTAACAAGGTTATGTTTTAGCCCAACCACATAGGCTACTCTTTTGAACACTGCAGCACCAGCTTTAAGAGTTCCATATCCCTCAGTGGATCCCTGTACATTGTCACCAAAGGTGACTTTTGGCCCTTTTTCAGGCCTGAGTTCACTCAGCAATTCTTTACAACCTGTCATGTGCCCTGAGCAGCCACTGTCCAAGTACCAAACCTGGGAAGGTTGTTTTTCCTACAGAGTGATAAGAGAATTATATGTCATTTTAGGGGAACTCATCACACGAGATGGTTCTCCTACTTCTCAACATTTTTGATGGATTTGAAATATCCACACATATTCCCTACTGAATGTTTATCAGCCTGAATACCATCCTCGGAGTGATGTGATATTTCACCATGCTTTGCAGCTGTGAGGGAAATCCGCAGAGTCAACGGCCCTCAGTCCTCAAGATTCAGGACGTCCTTGGTCCAGGATGTGTCTTCTTCCCACATTCTGCTAACATTTCTCTTTTAGATTTGAAAGAAGATCTTCAGAAAACACCATTCTGCGTTATTTTTGTTGATTCTTTCAGCAGGTTTAGCATTCTTTGTTGAATCAACAGCTTGTGTGGAGAGTTCAATAGCCACAGCTTTGACTGTCTCTTCTTTCCTCTTTTTGGGAGGACAGATGTCAAAGACAGGAAGCTTGATTAGCTTTTGAGCTTCCACATGTTTGGGAAACTTATTCCCAGTTGTCTCAGTTTGAGCAATGGCTTTGCCTTTGCCCCTACTGGATTGAGATTTATGCTGCCTATCAGCATACTCACTGTGTTTGGTTTTGAAAAACTTATTTTCATTTAAAACCAATTTACCACTATGATTTGAAAACTTATTTGAAATCACAGCAGTTTTGTTTTCAACATGAGACTTACCTTTGTTGAAAACAGGCTGCTTACCTTTTGAAAACTTATTTTCAAAGTGTTTAGCATCAAAAGGATTAACATGCTTTTTACCATCAGCTTTGGACTCAGAACCTGTTTTGTCAACAGGTTTAGCATCCACAACTTCAGTTTGAACATGTTTTCCTTTCTTTTGCTTGTGTGAGCTAGCAGAGCACTTAGCAGGCTGCCTTGGAGAACAAACTCCAACATCAGCTTTTGAGCTGAGTTCACACAAGCTGTCAGTATTTTGAGGCCTGACAAACCTGTTTGTTGAGATTAGTTTACCATTCACATTTTGAATGAATGTATTTGGAAGTTCACCAAGAGTGGATAAATCTTCTTTCAGATTACTTATCTCAACAATGGAAGCTGCTGTGTCAAGATCCCCTCCAAGATAGGCTTGGATTTGTGCAGGAATCTGTTGACTTATACAATGGCTGACTTTTTGTGCAGATTGGCACCAAGAGTCAACTATCTTTTGAAGCTTGGCATGCTTTATATCTGTTTCTCTCTTTTCTTCCAGTAAAATAGAGTTGATGTGTTTTAATTCATCAAGTTCAGTTTCCAACTTATGATAACTGTCCAGTTTACTGGATTTAGTTATAAGATCAGTTTTGAGCTTAGAGATTTCAGATAGTAAAGCATTATGCTTCTCAACAGCAGCTTTTAGATCAACAAGCATATATTCAAACATTTTAACTTTTTCTTCAGAACTGTAAGCCATAAAATTTTGTACCTTATACATCATAGTAGGATTCCAGTTCTCTAAGCTGCTGAAGGCTTCAGCTTCAGCCATATCTTGTTTGAAGCTGCTTGTTGATGGGACATCAGTGTTGGCCATCAGACATTGATTATCTTCTTCATCAGATTATGAATCAGATTCCTCCCAGTCACATGTCTCTGCCATAAGTCCCTTTTGGCGATTGGAAGACACTGAGTTTTCCAATTTCCTCAGCTTAGCCATGGCCATAAGGTACTTAACCCTATAGCCATCATCCTTGTTAGTCTTGTTGGGTTTGGATGACTGACCAACAGCTTTTGACACACAGTCAGCAGCTATGTGACCAGTTTTGCCACATTTGAAGCACTCAGCTTTGGATTTGTCAAATGCCTTCTTTTTCCCAGCACCTGAGCTTCCTTGTAGCATGTTTCTTCCAAACCTTTTCTTGTTGAACCTTTTGACAAGCATGGCTATCATTTGCTCATCATCTTGTTCAGCAAGATCTGCAGCATCTTCTTCGTCTGACACCTCCTCCTTTTCATCATCCTGTTGATCAGGTTGAATGAACACATCACTCACCTGATTTACAGGCTGTCTCACATTAGCCACAAAGGCTGCACCTCTTTTGGACATTTCCAAGGCATTTCTCTTTTGTTGCCTTGACTGTTCATCATTCAGTAAGGATCCATACAGATTGACCAGATCCATACTTCTGATAGTACCTGAGTTCCTTAGGATTGTTGAAAAGTAGTTCCACTCTTCAGGTAAAATGTCCAGAAATTTATTCACCAGGGTAAGACTGTCCTTGGTGATCCCAACAGCTTTGAGATCATTCACTAGAGCAGTAAACCTGGTGTAGGTTTCAGTGAGAGTCTCCTTTGGTTTAGCAAAGAAGAGTTCATACTGTCTAACAAGATTGTTGATCCTGTTGTCCAGTGTGATTGTGGGTCCATCATAGACGGTACACAAAGTATCCCACATCTCCTTTGCTGTCTTCATTTTCTCAACCTGCTTGAACACATCATCAGGGAGAGAAATGACCAGGTTGTTCTGGCCTTTGCATCCAGAGCCATCAATCTCTGTCTTCAATCAGACTCATTGAGCTTTTGCTTTCTCAAAGGTCGCGGATTTCAGGAAGGAGCAGCTCCTTCCCAAACGCTGTTTAAGTTATGGTAGTACAGAGGTTTGGCCATAGGGACGCCTCCATCAACTATCTCTGGCAGTTGTACATCCAGATCTCTGCTAAAATAGAGCATCATTCTGCACTTCCAACCAGAAAAGTTTTGATGATTAAATTTTGGAGGTTTGCCCATAGAACCATTGTCATAGTAAGAAGAATTTGCAGCACTGTTGTCCATGGAAACTTGGGAGAATGAGAGATCTAGAATGACACACACTCTAACCTGGCTCTGATACCAGTTGTAGGTCCCGAGAGGTTCCCAAAGTATATAGTTATAAGCTGTAGAGGGGGGGTGAATACAGCAATTTAAAAAACTACACACTCTTTTCTCAATGTTTGTATGTATTATCAACAATTTGTTAATTACAAACAAGCTTGAATGCGGAATAGTTCAAGCTGAGATGACAGATACAACAGTATGTTCACTAGTCTAAGACAAACTCAAACTAGAATACAATGAATATACTCACTAAAAAGCACTCACTGTGTTTACAAGACTTAAGGAACAGCTTATGTAAAACAGCTTAGACACACAGATGCTGGTTTACACAGAAGGCTTTGCATGCATGAAAATCACACTTGCACGTTCACTCTTGGGTTTCAGCACTTAGCTTTCTTCACACTTCTTTCTGACCTTAGAAGCTTCCTTTTATACTCACTTAGAGGATCTAAGAGAAACATCTTCATTGGACGGAATGAAAAAGGAGAAGTCTTGTTGAAAAGACAACATAACATTTTCTGCACTTTTCTGAAAAGCAGACTTGTCTTCACATGTGCAGAACTTTTGTCTTTTTACTTTGTCTACTGTTGCATTGCCTTTAACTAATTTAGGAATGTCAACTTTGCGTCTTTCTTCCTTGTAAAGGCCTATTTTGATATAAGAAAAAGGTCTGTCACCCTTTTTCAAATAACCTTTTGTCTTCATGTTACAGAACAGCTTGGGCAGGCTGAGCAGTTCTGTTTTCCACTTTGTTTTAGACTTTGTAAACTGATCTTGTAGTCAAAAAACAATACATGATGACTTGGAAACATATTCCATAAAGTGTTTAGCCTGTTCACAAAGAACAGGTTCTGTTCACAAAGAACAGAACACTTTAAAAGTGCCCAAGCTGCTCACCAGTGTAGAGCAGCGTAGACAGTTTATGTCCAGCCTGTTCAGCAGACAGAGCAGCTTGGACAAACTGTCTTAGTTGCAACACATGCAACATATAGAACAGCTTTAGACTGATATTGCAAATCATTTTCAGGTTTCAATAAGGCATATAACAGGCCTTAAATTCAACCTTCAAATGCATCAACAGGTTTAATTATAAATCTCCCCCTCAGATGTAGAACAGGTTTGACTGAGGCCTTTTTGTGCCTAACACGCTCTTAATATCGAATCAAAACCACCCTTATAGGAGCTGGGAAGTCAACCAGACCATCTTCCTGCGCCTCAGTCCCCAAATGTAAAAATTGTTCTCATATCATCAGCCGAAAACGCAATGGCTTGACCATTAACTGTTGCCCTGGGTACTGGGGGCACTACCGAGCTATCTACATGCAGAGTACTCCAAAACTGACGAATATACTGGATCAATAGCGTCAGGCTGTGAGTCAATGCATAAACTACCCTAGATCTCGTCAAAAACTCTAGAATTCCCCTTGAATTGCCTTGCTTCTGGAGCTTGGAGGTCAATATTGACCACCATATTGTGCTTGTTGAAAAAAGCACGGTCTGCCATTCCTGCACATGCAATAAACAGTTAAATTAAGAAAAATTGAATTTTTGAACAAAAATAAGGATGTACGAACTTAGTTATGTTCGTACGAACATATTGTGGCTACGAACTTAGGGATATTTTGAATTAACTTCGTCTACCACTTAAGTTCGTACGAACTTTTTCTTGATGAACAAGTTCGTTTTAGGCGACTTAAACATAAAACTCCAGATTTAACACTTTTTAGAATTAATTGACCAATGAATCTAGTCCTAAAAGGTTCTAATCGAGTTTATGGATGTTCCATTTTAAGTTCTATATCCTTGAACTCAGTATTTTGAATACCTGGTTTTCGGTTATCAAACCTAATATACACGATATAAACCCATTTAAAGTCCCAAATATTACTTACTTAGTTGTTAGTGAGATAAACCGACAATAACTAAGGGTAAGTTCGAGGTGGAACTGTAGATTCTTCGTGGAACAGTACTAAAATCGTGAAACCGCGACAAGTTCGAGATCGCTGAGTAAGTTCTTGATCGCCAAAGGTAAGTTCGTGTGGAGTCAAATTCGTGATTTGGTGAATAAATTAAATGCAATTACACTATTTATAGTCCCCATCGACTATTCTACGAACTTAGCTAACATAAGTTCGTGCGAACTTAGGTTTCTACGAACTTAAATCCAAATTTTGAAAAACTTTGAAATATTTTGAACTTTTTAAACTTTTGCAACTTTATCAACTTATGACGAAACACTTCACATTTAAGCAAACAGATTATCACACAGTTTTTGTTTTCCAACCAACATGCATCCTAGTAACTGACCTCGATCCTATTTATTTAAAATTTACCTAAAAAATAAAATAAAATAAACTAAAATAGAAATAAAATAAAGTAAAAATTGGAATGAAAAATAAATTACAAGAATAAAATAAACACACTAACTGTTTTTGTGAGAGAGTAATAGAAGATTCAATCAAATAGCTTTGCCAACTTACTTTCGGTGTTGCACTTTCACACTTTGGAATTTTTTATTCCCTTTATAATTTGTCGTAACATACATACCATGTCGATTGCCGGTATGTTTGTCCACTTAAACACTTAACACTTAGAATTTACCTTTGGCCTTTTTTATTTATCAAGAAATCACCTTACATGTCCCACACTTAAACATACTTATGTGATCAAGACAGACATACAATCATTATGACTTTTTGGTATTTGCAAATCATCTTTAAAAGGCAAACTTCGGACGCAGTTCTGTATTTGCATACAACAGAGTGTCTTAGTTTGTCTTAGGGTAGATCATACTTCTTTTATCTAGACAAGACAACGGTGACAGGTCTGTACTTACGTACAACAAAGCGACATATCTTGCTATATTGAGTTAAAACAGCGGTGACAGGTCTGTACTTATGTATAACAAAGCGACATGTCTTGACTCTTTTTACAGTTCATGCTTGATCTTTATTTAAGATGTATTTTGATGAAGCCATACATCCCCCAGACTGATTTACATACTTCATTCATAATTATTGTATGTGAGCCTCTAACACACGATTTAAGACCTATTGGTCATACATCTAAGTTAGTTACACATATGACAATTTCTAGATTGTTTTATTAGCTTTTAAGAAAACCTTTATGTTTTGTGCCTACCAACATATTAGAACATGAACATGTATATCACTTTTATAGTGCATTTTGTGTGAAAGTTTAACACTTAGAGTTTGTTAAACTGTGCTAAATTTCGTCATGTTAAACCTTGGACTCTAAGACTTCTCTCTGATTTTCATTTTTCTCCTTTTTTGATTATTATGGTTTTTCTCTCCTTTTTTATGTAAATAGGATGAAAAAACAAACTAAAACTTAAAGAAAATTTAAAAGAAAGACTATCTACTGAGGTCAAGTTACTCTGGATTTTGCATCCCATTTAGTTGGACTAACAACTCAAAGCGTAATCTATCAAATGCTTTTGTGAACAGGTCCGCAAAGTTGTCTTCTGTTAGAACCTTTAACTATTTAATCAGGATTTTCTTAGCACAGTCACGAATAAAATGATGTCTTATATCTATGTGCTTAGTCTTACTGTGCTTTACCGGATTATTGGTTATTGCAATCATGGATTGATTGTCTATCCTAATAGGAGTATGAGTATAAGTAAAACTGTAATCCTGCAATTGTTGTTGGATCCACAGAACCTGTGAACAACAACTACCCGCAGCTACATATTCGGCCTCGCATGTTGACACGGCTACTGAAGTCTGTTTCTTGCATTGCCAGGACACCAGTCTCCCTCCTAGGAACTGACAAACACCCATTGTTGACTTTCTATTCAAGCTGCACCCTCCATAATCTGAGTCTGTGTAAGATTCCAATTCTAGATCTTCATCAGCATGATACCAAAGTCCCAGCTTCGGTTTCGACTTCAGGTATCTCAGAATCCGCTTCACAGCTTTCATGTGCATCTCCTTGGGGTTAGCTTGAAACCTGGCACAAATACAAATAGTAAACATTATGTCAGGTCGAGAAGCAGTTAAATACATGAGTGACTCGATCATGGCCCAATATAATGTCGGATCCACATCAGTGTCACTATCGGTACCCGGTCCAAGATTGTGATCGACTTGAATTGGAGTACTGAATTGTGCTGTGAGTTTTGTTCCTTCCATCCCGAAGCGCTCTAATATTTTATAGACATACTTCGTCTGATGAATGAACATCCCCTCCTTTCGTTGTTCAACTTGTAAACCCAGAAAGAAGTAGCTCTCCCATCTCACTCATCTCAAACTTGGATTTCATAACCTTCTCGAAATCCTTGCACATTTTTTCATTTGACGAACCAAAAATGATGTCGTCCACATAAACTTGTAGCAGTAAGAAATCGTCGTCTTTCCTTTTAATGAACAGTGTACTATCTATTCTCCGTCTCTCAAACCCATTGTCCAAGAGATGAGTAGACAGTGCCTCGTACCACACCCTAGGTGCCTGATGTAATCCATACGTAGCCTTATCCAATCTATATACTATGTCCGGATACTTGGGATCAGTAAACCCTGGCGGTTGCTCGACATACACCAATTCCTTCACATTCCCGTACAAGAAGGCACTCTTGACGTCTTGTTGATAGACTTTGAAGCCTTTGAAGGATGCAAACGCGAGAAACAATCTGATAGCTTCAAGCCTTGCCACTAGTGCAAACACCTCATTATAATCAATCCCTTCTTCTTAGTTGAACCCCTTTACTACGAGTCTTGCTTTGTTTCGTGTAACGATGCCTCGATCATCCCTTCTACACTTAACGACCCATTTGGTCCCTATAGCAACTTCTCCACGAGGCAAAGACTAACTCCCAGACTTCCAGCTTTGTGAATTGTGAGAGTTCCTCTTGCATAACTTCAACACAAGAATTATCCTTTAGAGCCATTTGTACATTTTTTGGCTCAACTTGTGAGATGAAACAGGAGTATAGACAAGTGTGAAATGCCTCGGAGTCATTGATCATCAATAACAACACTGTGTTATTATTCACACTACTTCGAGTTCTCACACCAGCATTTGGTTTCCTAATTATGTCTTCAGTAGGATGATCCTTATTTACTCTCGATGTTTCAATTGCATCGACCTGAAGGTTGTCTCCCAGATTAGAGCCTATTTCGCCTGATCGGGGTGTGACTTTAGATGGAACATCCTCCTCGTGATCACTTTCTTATGAGGTTGGACTATTTGTCTGATTCACATCATGAACCAAAATGATTCTTTAGTTGTTGGGGACCCGTCCTCTGTCAATATATTTTAAGATGTCGTGGGAATGCTCAAATTTGGAAAGATCCTACCCTAGTCATTAAGATTTAAGGTTGAAAAATCATTTTCCACAGTTCCTGCATCACCACTAAAAGGAATGTTAAATGATTCAAACACTGAGTCATAATCAAATAACAATTCTGGACCAATTTGGGGTTCATGTGAATAACTGGTTACACCAATGTTAAACACAATTTCTACATTACCAGTAGTTTTATTAAAAACCCTCTTGTTTGGTGAATTTGAGACATAACCTAGGAAGTATCCTTCGTCTGCCTTTTCACCAAACTTAGGTTGATGCTTTGTATTTAACAAAGTACATGGCACCCCAAATGGTGCAAAGCCAGTTAAATTTGGTGGTCTTTTATTTAAATCTCATAATAGGTTTTGTTCAGAGATTTGACAGTAAGGACCCGGTTTAGCAGATGACATGTGATATTCACTGCCTCCCCCCAAAACATAGTGGGAAGCTTTGAATCCGAGAGCATAGTCCTTGCTGCCTCAATCAATGTCCTGTTTTTCCGTTCTGCCACCCCATTTTGTTGTGGCTCATATGGTGCACTAAATTGAAGCACTATGCCTTTAGTTAGGCAATATACACCAATTACTGCATTTTTAAATTATCTTCCATTATCACTTCTGATACGTTTTACCCTTTTCCCATATGAGTTCTCAACTTGGTCTAAGAACCCAATCAGCGTGCCTGCTGTCACATCCTTTGTACCTAAAAAGAAAACCCAAGAGAAACGTGAGTAATCATCAGTAATAACTAAACAATACCAACTCCCACCTATACTCCTTTTGTTTATTGGACCGAAAAGATCCATATGCAACAAGACAAAGGTGGAGGAGATTGAGATCTTAGTCTTCGATTTGTGTGCCTTCTTATGTTGTTTCCCATTCTTGAACGGCACACACTTATCTTCAAACTGAAAACTCTTTATTAGAACACCTTGCACAAGGCCATTCTTAGTGATGAAATTCATCTTCCTTAAGTGCAAGTGTGTCATTCGCCTGTGCCACAACAAAGATTTTCACTCTGAAGCTTTGGACAATAAACACGTAGACCCCATCGAAGATTCTGCTATGGTCATATCCATCATATACAGATCGTTCTTCCTTGGAGCCCTCATCATTGTCCATTCTTCTGGAATCTCAAATCCGGGCTTTAGCACTAGCACTTCCTTCTCACTAAAAAGCACTGAATGTTGTATATCACAGATTTGCGAGACATTAATGAGATTGTGATCAAGCTTATCTACATAGTAGACCTGCTCGAGTATGATTTTCCCATTAGTGACTGTCCCTAACCTAGTGATATCGCCTCCTTTAGTCTCAGCAAATCCCTTGTACCCACTTTTGAGGTCTGTCAGTAGACTTCTTTCCCCAGTCATGTGGATAGAGCAACCACTATCTACGAACCATTTGTTGTTCGGACCTGTAGTTAACTCCTGCAAATGAAAGAAAACAAATTAGTTGTCATTGAGAACCCAAGCTATGACTGACTTGATAATACCATTCTCATCCATGAACTTGAACTCTTTCAAATACCCATCTCTCCTTTCAGGTTACTTGGGTTTTTGAGCAAGAACCGGTTGTGGAGTGATTAATATCCAATCCTGGCCTTTGGGTTGTCTTTTTCTGTGTATCCCTAGAGTAATTTCTGTTATAATGCTTTTCAGTGTTATAACTCTGGGCTCTACCAGGTGTCTGATGTCTGTTAGGAGTATGTGACCTAACTGGAGTATAACCCCTCTTAGGTGTATGATTCCTAATGACAGGTTAGGGGCCAGACCTTGATTGACTAGGGAATCTATTTGGTGAATTATTCCTAAGTCCTTCATTTGTCTGCTAGACACCGTTGTTTGTTTATTACCTACTCGTGATGTCGCATTCGAGTTCTTCTCTGAATTTTGAGAACAACTTGTGCTTGCATTACTAGGCACTGTTTTCAAGGGTTGTTGTTCTTGTTTTCCTATGATTGGTGTAGACTCTCGTTTCTTATAGGAACAACCTGATGCAACATGACCTTTTTCATGACATTTAAAGCAAGACAGCTTGTCAATATATTTCTTATAAGCACTCTTTGACTTAGGGGTCTCACTTATGTCCTGTTGGTTTGTATCAACAACTTTGTTCAACTCCTCTGGTTTGTTATCACTAACAGTTTTAGCTTCTTCTAGTTTTGACACACTATTAGACTTCACAAACTTTGCTGCTTTCTTAACCTGAGAAGCAGTTGTTGACACCTTAGCTGTTCACACCTTATCTGATTCAGTTACCTTAATTTCCTCTAATTTAACCGTTTCCTTGGTCTCATCCTGAGGGATAGGCACATAGTTGTTATTGAAAAATGGAGGCACGTCCTGATATCCTAGGCCAATTGGTTTCTTAGACTGTTTCTACGAATCTAAGATTTTGACTAAGTTTATGGATGAGTTCCTAAACTTCTCAATTTTACTATTAGCCTCGGCAACCTTAACTCTAGCTTTTGCTAATTCGACATCTTTAAGGGTGATCTCCTTAGTCAATGATTCTACATGCTCATAAATTAGTTCCATCCTGACACATTGTTTGCTGAATTTGTCTTTCAGAACTATTACATCTTGAGCATCAGCTTTCATTTTAGCCCTAAGATCTTCCTTAATGTCTAAAAGACTAACATTATCAGATTTTAAAGCTTGAATTTGAGCTATCATAAATGAATGTGATTCTGGCACTAAGTTCATTCTATCATTTAAAGTAGTGCATAAAACACATAAATCATGAAAAGTAGAAAATTTGAGGGTTACCTTTGTCCGATCCGATCCAACGTTGGCCATCTGAGCTGCAAACTCCAGAGTAGTCAGCTCCTCGTATTGTTCCAGAACCAATGGATTTGTGTCGGACTGCTGGATATCCTCCTTCTTTTCCTCTCCAAGCTCCACTATCAGTCTCGGTCACTTCAGCCATAAAAGCTCTAGCATTTGACTCCGGATGAGAATTCCAATCATAAGTACCATCTAGCTGCTTGTTAGAAGATACGTTTGTTAACAACCCATCCACTGAAGCTTGATTCCCTGAGGGCATTTGTGGCACGCAGGAAGGGCTCGTGCAGCTGCAGCAGGATTTGAAAAAGGAATTAATCGTGTATTAGGCATCAAAATTTGGATATTTATAGAGGGGGAATAATAAACCTTTATTTCCCTTTGCATTGGGTTGAATTCTCTGGATTCTGATAGTTATCCATCTTTGGTCTTTAACATTCTCTAGCAAAATGTCCCAACCCCTGAGAGTTGTAACACTTTACTTTCGACTTATCAAAACCTACATTGTTCACACTATGGTTTCTCCTAGTTTTTTTCATAAACTTTTTCACCCTCTGTGTGACCATGGCCAGTTGCCATTGCAGGTCCATCTGCTCTAGGTTATCTAGATCTACATGATCATAATCCTCCTCCCATAGAGCTGGATCATTAATCTTTCCCTGAATGCAGTTACAATATGCTGCCATAAACGATGCAAGAAGCTTTAGTTGCTTATCTGTAGTCTTAGCACTCATAGGCATTTTCGTGTATCCCTAAGAAGATGATCCTGAGTTTTGTGGTTGATCATCTAGTTTTGAAAACCCGAGAAAAGCCCTACCACTCGATTCTTCAGCTTCTACAGGTATGCCTTCTTCTTTTTCAGAAGAGAACGTTCTAGCCCCCGACTTAGATACACTAGAAGTTGATGGCTAAGCTTTACCGAAGTACATTTCAAGATCTCATACCTGATCGTATTCCATCTCCTTCTTTTGAATCTTAAAGTTATAAGCCCTCGGTGTATTAATAACTTCTTCAATAGTGAGAGTGTCCAACCTATCTTGATCATGCTTGATCAGAGCAGTGTACATCTCCCATTTAGACGGTAACGCATCTAGAAGTTTGCCGATCCTTTCTGATGTAGATACTCAACTCTGTGATTATCTAGCTCGGTTAAGAGATGATAGAACCTTGTGATTATCTCATCCAAGTTCTCATTCTTCAGACCCATAAAGATCGCAAATTGTTGTTTCACCAACTCAGTTCTCCCCTTCCTAACCCGTGGATTTCCCTCATACCTCTTCTCCAATGCCTCCCATAGTTCTTTAGAGGTTCAGTGATGTTTAAAAGTGTGTAGGATCTCCAAGGGTAACGCCATCTTAATTGACGACGAGACCCGATTTTCTGCTTCATAAATTTTCTTATTCTCATCTTTCATATGCTGATAGGATAGAACCTTCATCCTGCCCTCGAGCTCTTGTGTAGCTAGAACATACCCTTCATCGATACAGATCCACATGCGCATATCATTGAAACGAGCAAAGTCCGCAAACCTATCTTTCCACTAATAGTTGTCCTCGATCTTCATAAGCTTAGGTGGTGAATTGGATTTGCCCACTTCCTGATCCATTTCAAAAAACTTGTGTAGGCTTGACATTCTCGAAAATTTTATTAACGAACTTAATTGATTAATTTTTGAATAAATTTGAAACAAGTTCGTACGGACTTATATTAAGTTCGTACGAATTTAATTTAAATTCATTTTACTAAATTAAAATCGTTTGATACTTAAGTTCGAGATCTTTAAGTTTGTGAATCCCTAGTTCGAGACTTACAAGTTCGTTCCTGACAAGTTCAAGTTTGAACAACTTCGTGTGTCTGACAAGTTCGTAGAACCCTAATATCAGACAAGTCCGTGCGCCGCAAGTTCGTGGAGGAGCGTATTCTGACAAGTTCGTGATGCCCTAATATTTCTCCTAAGTTCGAGCACCGCAAGTTTGTGAAACAGCCCAAAATTCGACTTTTCAAGGAATCAGATTAAATCAATGTTTTTAAGGCTAAAAACAATGAATTCCACCGAAAAAAATAAACTAGGTTGATCATAGGCTTGAATAACTGCTCAAAACACCGTAAAAACATTAAGAAAATGTGATATATCCGGAAAAATGCCAAGAAACCTATGAATGTTCAACGAAACACGAAGAACACGAAGAACATTTAATTGTAGGCTCTGATACCACTTGTAAGGTCAATGAAACACGAAGAACACGAAGAACATTCAATTGTAGGCTTTGATACCACTTGTAAGGTCCACCGTCTACGGATCTATCAAGGCGTGAACGGCGTCAAACGAGTGCGGAATCCTCGTTTAACGTTAACGGATCAATCACACGGAAACACGAAGCCAAACACAATGCTAGGCAATCGGATATCGACCCTACACGATGTATTGCTCCTTTGAATGCTGTAAAACTCTCCAAGTTTTTCTGAAAGCTCTCACGAATCTCTGAAAGTCGAATTCTCGAAGTGTTAATGAATTTCCAAGGATAAGTTCGTGATATAACCCTTAAGTTCATGCATGGCCCAAGCCCACGAACTTATAGATTAAAGACCTTGCAGATAAGTTCGTATGAACTTATCAGGACTAAGTTCGTACGAAATTAAGTGCCTTAAGTTCGTAGCCTATCCTCATGAACATTCTCATAAGTTCATAGCCTCGTGAACTTATCCTCATATGTTCATAGCTTCATGAACTTATCACCATAAGTTCATATCTCATGAACTTATCTCACAATCATGAACTTATCATGAACACAATACACAATCATGAACTTAAGACATAAATATGAATAAACAATCGTGACTTGTATTAATAAAGCGCTATCTATTACAAATGACTATCTACTACTAAAATAGACTGTTATCGTCACACTGGGTGTACCAACATGCAGTTACTCCAGAAATTACATCATTCAATCTTGTCTCAGTAACGAAGGGTAACAAGGTAACTCCTGGGTCACTTAGACTTCCAGTTGTCACGACAGTTGAACCTATAAAAAGTACATCTATGTGGCCTACGTTCAGAGTTGGCATTGACGTGTCTCTGGTAGGACTTCCAACCACTTCATGTGACGGAGCAACGAATGCTTCAGACACAATAGTTGTTACTACAGGGATATAGAGTCCTTCTGTACTTGTTTTAATAAATGAAACCAACTCGAGTGTCCTAGAGTGTATCTGTTTTATGACTTGTGCTTGAAGAAATGTGCACTGGGGCAGAGGTGTACTGGTTTTAATATCCATAGGATCCGAATGATCCCATGATAGATCATGTGCTAAATCCCATGATGAAATGAAACATTTCCTTGTTGAGAAGGAGATAAGTGGCTGGTGGGGTGTGCAGTCACTAGTGGGGTACTGACTGCTTCAATGTCAACTCTCAAAGGAGAGCTAATAGCAGATGTGGCTACCCGACATTCTGTGCTTTGGGTTTCCCTCACACTCACTCTCACCACCTCATCAACTTCTATAACAGGTAAACGCTCAAATTGAGATTATTTAATTCTTGCCCAAGCAACATCAATATCATCATTACCATCATTATCATCTTCATCATCATCCTCAACCTCATTTCCCCCCTTCTTGAATATTTGATAAAGTTCTTTCAGAATCTCCCTCACCTCCCCTCACAACTTCTTCAGCCTCCTCTCTCAGCTCAAGGTTACCCTCTACATCAACCCCTTGTTGATGTACCTCCTCACCTATAACTCCAGGGGTAGGAATCCTCGGTTCTTGAGGTTCCATAGGAGCATGATCTATACGATATAACCTCACTGATTCAACATTCTCAACAGCATACTTCAATAGAGACTCAGGAATTGGTAAAATATTTGCATTTGGATCATCTTGAACTCTATGCAGAATCATCATTACGTAATCTGAGCATTTTTGAGAGTGTGTCCTCTTCGAGATCTTTTCATTTGCCCTTAAGATACCTCTGATTAATATTTGAATAAATCGTTGAAGAGGCACAAATTTTCTCGCACGATTTGTTGTCTTCACAAGCACCACCTCTTTTAGATCCTCCCAGATATATTGAGCAAAATTGTACTGCTTGTTATATGCGACTCCATGGAATAATCTCAGACAATGTAAACTCCCGCGGTCAATCCCGGTGTGTTTGGAGGTCACACATCTATTTTGAATTCTAAATAGAGTATACCATTCATCATTATGTCCATTCCGGTAAAACAAGGAACTCTTCGTTAGTGGCTTTGTATATCCCAGACTGATGATGTCTCGACATGAATTGTTCATCAGATACAAAGTCTTTGAAATCCGCAAAGTATGGAAAATTAACTCTATTAATGCGTCTTGGCAGAAACAAGTTATGACGTTGTCTGGCCAGGGTGATATATGCTTTATATTGGTCCATTCTCACTTTAAAGTGATGATCACCGGCATCGGGAAAAAAACTTGATGGTATGCCAGAATTGGTGTAGGTATATCAAAGGAATCGTGGGTTTATACTTGAGAAGGTAACCAAGAGGGGCCTTTAAGGATCTCAACAATCACTGGATGGCTTACTTTTATGGTATTTTGATCAGTCCGGTGATTGTTGTCTAGAAGATTCAGACAATGTTTAGGTTTCAGCAGTTTGGTGTCCGGGATGGGAGATGATGGTGATGGTCTAGAAACTGAAGCTGACTTGATGGGTTTGGAAACTAGTTTATGGTTTGATGATGAATGGGAGTTACAGGAGTTTGATTGATGGGTGGGTGTTTGGGAAGCCATTTGTAACCTATAAAAATAACAAACATGTTAGAGACATTAGGTAAACAAAATGAATCCTACAGATAAAGAAATATGACATTTATTAAGAAATTAGAAAAATATATGTGACATTGTTTAAAGCATCGGGATTCCAAACAATAATATTAAAATATTACTGTTAGGACTACAAAGTCAACCATTAAGGGACCAATGTTAATGTAAAACAAATTTTAAAAGTTTAACTCGAAAATTGTAAAATTTCTTTGAAAAATGAAATTTCCACACTTAAAAAAATTTTTGAAACCAAACTCGAATGACTCATTGACAAACTCAATTGAAGCACAATCAGTCTCGGGTAATCCTTTATTAAACTCGGTCAAGTCTTGAACTAGACTCGGGTAACTCTATAATAAACTCGAATAACACAAAAGTTAACTTGGTGATGAGTTATCAAACTCGATTGAACCTAAACGTAACTCGGATAAAATGTTTCCAAACTCGAATGTACCTACACTTAACTTGGATAATGTTTCGACAAACTCGAATGACTCTTAAAATTCCTCGAATGAAACTATTACAAATTCGATTATGTAGGTCCCAAAATATATCCCAAGTATATAGCCTTAAGCTATAGAGGGGGGTGAATACAGCTATTTAAAAACTACACACAATTTTCTCAATGTTTGTATGTATTATCAACAAATGTTAATTACAAACGAGCTTGAATGCGGAAAGGTTCAAGCTGAGATGACAGATACAACAGTATGTTTAACTAGTCTAAGACAGACTTAACCTAATTACAGTGAATACACTCACTAAGAATCACTCACTGTGTTTACAAGACTCAGAGGAACAGCTTGGATAAGAACAGCTTAGACACAGAGCACTGTTTTATCCAAGCAGACTTGCATGCATGTAAGACACACTTGAATGTACGTTTACTCTTGGGTTCAGCACTTAGCTTTTTGGCTTGACCTTTCAATCCTTGGAATTTCTTTTTATACTCACTCAGAGGATCTAAGTGAAGCTTCTTCATTGGACGAAAGGAAAAAGGGAAAGTCTTGTTGAAAAGACAACATAAACTTTTTTGCACATTCTGAAAAGCAGACTTGTCTTCATGTGGGCAGAACTTTTGTCTTTTCACTTTGTCTACTGTTGCATTAGCTTTAACTAAATAAGGAATGTCAACTTTGCGTCTTTCTTCCTTTGTTAAGGCCTATTTTGATATAAGAAAAAGGTCTATCATCCTTTTTCAAATATCCTTTTGTCTTCATGTAACAGAACAGCGTGGGCAGGCTGTGCAGTACTGATTTCCGCTTTGTCTTCGACTTTGTAAACTGATCTGTTAGCCAAAAACAATACATGAAGACTTGGAAACATATTCCAAAGAGTGTTTAGCCTGTTCACAAAGAACAGGTTCTGTTCACAAAGAACAGAACACTTGTATCTGCCCAAGCTGCTCATCAGTGTAAAGCAGTGTAGACAGTTTCTGCCCAGCATGTTCAGCAGACTGAACAGCTCGGACAAACTGTCTTTGTTGCAACGAATGCAACACATAGAACAGCTTTGGCTGATATTGCAAATTACTTAATAGGTTTTAATAAGGCATAAACAGGCCTTAAATTTTACCTTTCAAGTGCATCAACAGGTTTGATTAACAATCTCCCCCTCAGATGCAGAACAGGTTTGACTGAGGCTTTTTTGTGCCTAACAATATCCCCCTATTTGCAATAACCAGTCTAAGCTGGCCTTATAAAAAAATCACTATATATTTTTACAGTACATTTGCTGAAATAAAATTACAACATCAAAGTAAAGTAAAAGATCAGTTTATATATACACTGATTCTTGATTACATAAAACAACACATGTTTTTACAAAAGTACAACTGATGTACTGATGTATATTACAAGTAATGTAAAAGAAAAATTACAACTTATGTAATTAAAGTACAACTAATGTACAGCAGATTTGAACTGTTTGTGTTGGGAGCAGATAATGGTAAGCCTGTCCAACTGATGGACAGCTTCCATTCTTCACCTACCCAGATGGTAGATGGACTCTATTACAGTGGAGGAGGACCTTCAAACATCTTTTCCAGTTCTTCCCTTGTTTCCTCAAGTTCTTGAATTTCACTTCTGATGATCATAAACTTGGGATCTTCAAGTTCTCCTCTCTCATAAAAGCCTCTGAGCTGATCCCAGACGGCTGCTCTCCACTTCCCTGATTGCCTGAATGAAGCTGCAAGTCTGAAGGCTGCAAGCTGTCTCAGATCCACCTTTTATAGATCTGAAGCCCTCTGAAAGCATCTCTTCTGAGTTAGAGGATCTACAAAAAAATGCCCCAAGCTCAGGCTCTTCAATAATCTTGCCTTCTTCAAACTCTACTCCACTAGGCAAGCTGTGATCAACTCCTTTCATCTCAATGGCATAGTCACCCTGTTTTATCAAGATGAGGAGTTGCTCCATCTCAGTGTCCTTCCTAGTCCTCCTGGCCTTAATTTTGGGATGTGTCACATAGACACCCTCACTGACTTCTTTTGAGATCAGGCCTAGATTCTTCACTCTCTCCATTAGCTTTTTAACATATGCCCTGATTTTCTTACCCGTTTCTGACTTAGACTCACTCAGAGCAACTGCCAGCTCAATCCATTCTCTGTACCCCATCTGTGCAACATCAGTGTAGTCATACGTTTCTAGTTCTGGGCCTGTTGCACCCATTTTGGTTATTTTCAACTTCCACTGACTGCCTTTTCTTGATATGGGAGCAGCTTTGACAATTGCTTCCTTGGCAATCCTTCTATCAGCAACATCCTGAAATTTTCTTCTTGCTAGGTTGTCAAAGTGAAACTGAGCTCTTGCAGAAGGCACTTGAGTTTTGGTCACTGAGACCAGAGCACCCTTTTCTTTTTCTGCTTCCTTCTCTCCTGCTGATCCCTTAGCAGCTTCCATTAATTTCTTTTGCACATCCAGAGAGGACATTTTAACTCTCCTTGCCTCTTGAAGTGCAAAAGACTTAGCAGCTTTGGCAGATTCTTCTTCTTTCCTTAGAGCTTCCAGGGCTTGAAGCTGTTCTTCTCTAAACTCAAAGTATTTGTGCATAGGAAGACCCATTTCTTTGGCCCTGGCTTTGTGAAATTTAATCTCTGCTGCTTTCTGCTGATGAGGATCAACTGCTGCTTTTTCTTTTCCTTTAGCTGCTGTAGTGACAGCAGCTTCAAGACTTTCCTCCTCCTCCTCCTCCTCCTCCTCCTCTTCTTCTTCTAGAATCAGATGCCTCCTTTTGCTGCTTGGCCTGCCCTCAGTAATGAATTCCTCCCCCTTAGACTGAGCAGGGTTTGGAGATTCAGCCTGAGTAAGCTGAGCAGCTTGGGAAGCACCTTCCATTGTACCTGTTGCAGATGCTCCTGCTGGTTGACCAGTGGGTATTGTAGGCACTGATTTCTCCTTAGGAGAAGAAGTTTTCTCCCCCTTAGACTTAGTCTTCGAGGCAGATGACTTCTCCCCCTTTGAAGGAGATGTACCAGCACCTTCAACATCTGGTCTACCTGAAGACACAAAGTCAGCAGGCTTGCCAGCAGTTTTGGCAGCAGGCTTGGGACCAACAAGGCTATTCACTAAGAAAGCCAGGTTGTCCTTCACCTCTGCAAGCTGGTAAAGACAGGTTTGAAGAGAAGAGGATTGGGTATCAGCAAGGGAGGTCAGCTTGACAATGTTTTCCCTATCAGAAGCTGTGAACAGCAAACTTTGAAGTTGTGCAAGATGTAGTTCAAGAGAATCTTGCACATCAGCAAGGTTTGATGACACAGAATTGGATAGGGAGCCAATGAGTGTGTTCAAGCTGGCCAGAGTGGCAGGAATAGTAGAATTGCAAGAAGTTAGGAGAGATGACAGCTGTTGAGAAATAGCTGTCATTGAGGACACAGAGTCCTGTTGTAGTGAAAGAATGGAGGATAGGGAGGTGGAGACATTTTGCAGCTGTGCAGTGAGTGCAAGCATCTGTGTAGAGTTGTCAGGTTGTGGAGTGGCAGGGAAGTAATCCTTGAACAGATCAAAGAATCCCTTAAGCTGTTCAGACACAGAGTCTGAAATAAGAGAGGGTAGAGAGGACATAGAGGTTTCTAAAGAACCAACTTTTGTGGTTAGCAGGGAAAGCTGATCCTTCAAAGGCAGGTCTTTAGGAGATGTAGGTGTATGGGTGGACTGTTTAGATTGGGTTGATGGAGATGAAGATGAAGAGGCTGGTGTTTGAGGATGTGATGGAGAGGGAAGAGGAACAGTAGAGAGAAGTTCCATAGCCTGGGCAAGAGTAATGTGGCCCAGCTTGGAGGGGTCAAAGGGTCCCTCAGCAGTGGCTGTAGCTGCATCATCAGGAGAAGGGGTTGATGTTGGGGGCCTTTCAGATGCTGCTTGTGTTGCAACACCTTCATTAAGGCCAGTGGTTGTTCCCTCTGCAGTGCCTTGGTGTAAAAGCACCTCATCATGGGGAGATGGGATATGCATTTCAACATCAGCAGTGGTAAATTCTGCTGATGGAATTTGCACAGAAGGGGTAGCCTCACCAAAGGGATGGTATGTTCCCTAAGGTTCATCAGCATGTGTTGTTGGTCCATCAGCAGCTGTTTGGTGTTGAACAGCTGTATCATAGGGAACAAAAGATTGAGGTTGATCTGCTGGTTGGTCTAAACCAGCAGGGTGGACACCTCGTGCAGACTCAGGGTGTAGAGAAGTATGAGGTGGGGACAGTGTGGACGCAGTATGGAGTGGAGAGGACTCCTGTCTTTCAATATTCTCAGCCTGTTGGGAGGCTGGAATAGTTGAGGTGGCTGTCTCCATTTGTATAACTGGTTCCTGTTGGGAAGAACCAGAGGGTCTAGGATGACTCTTGGTAGACTCAGGTTGGAGTGAAGCAGGCTCCAATTGTGCTGAAACTTCTCCCAAAATAGGAGAGGCAGTAGGGGTTGCTTCTTTTTCAACTGAACCCTGTTGAGAGGGAACAGAGGGGCTAGTTTTTTGGGATGTCTTCTTTTTGGTGAGTGATTTGAGATGTTATTGGATGGATGAAGTAGGTGATTGTGGAGAGGTGATGGGTTCTATTTGGACAGGGTGGGAGACTGGGTCGGGAACAGTTGGGTTGGCCTGTTCCATGGTCTCAGGTGCCACAGAGGCACCAGCCACAATGGCTTCAGGTTCAACAGATGAACCAGGGTGAGGAGCCTGCTCCCCCTCAGCCACAAAGGCGGAAGGTGCAGACTCAGACTGAGCTGTTTTGGCCTTCTTGGGGACAGGCCCAGCTTCAGTGGTTGCCAGGGTCCTTTTAACCATCTTGGACCTGGCTTTGGATTTTGCCTTGGGAGCAGCTTTGGGAGCAACCCTCACATCAGAAGGTCCTTCCACTAACCCCAGTAACCTCCTCATTGGAGTAGATAGAGGAGGCTCATTGGGTAGAACAGGTGTATAGAAAACTCTATTCCCTATGACAGGGAATGCAGCAGTCTTAAGTAAAGGCTGAGAGTTATATAGATGCTCACCACAATGATGCTTGAAGATGAGGCTCAGAAACCTTGGATACCGAACAGCAGCTGGACGGGTTTCTTGTTGTACCAGGTTCCTCAAATTTAGAAAAATCCACTTGGCCATGTCCATTGTAGTCCCATTAACCAGCTGTAGGACTATTGGGATTTCATCACGGCTCAGTTGGTCAAATGACCCAACTTTACTTCCGAAGCACATCACCACTGAGGCAAATAGAAAAATGTAGGTAGGAGACAGATCCTTCCTGAACAGCGTAGCTCCGATTTTAGGTTTTGCTACACCACAGAAGCGTAGCAAATTTCCCATTTGGTCATTCTCAGGTTGAGGCATGTCATATGGTTTTGCAACTGGAAGACGCAGAACTTCCCTAAGGAGACCAGTAGTGATTCCAATGGTCTGAGTCCCATTGAGAATAGTTCCTTTGATGACTCTGGTGTCTGGATTGTAGGCACAAGTATACCAAAACTCGTACACCATCTCCTGGTACAGGACACCAGGAGTGGCAGTCATAGCATAGTTCAATGGATGAACTTGGGGAAATTCCACCATCTGTTCATAACCCTTCCCCACATAGTTTTTGGGAATGGTTAGATTAGCAATGTAGTTGGTGGGTTTGATGGTCAGCATTGTGGTAACTGATGAGTGTTTAACAACATCATCACCAACGAACACTGTAAGAAAGGGATTGTTTCTTTGAGCCATTTGTGAAGTTTTCGGATTTTGAGAAGTAGAGGACACTTAGTCGATTTAGGGTTCTTGATGATTTTTGGAAATAGTGAGGAAGACGAAGATGAAACAGTAGGGGGTATTTATAGGATTTGAATGTGAGTGGGTATGAGAGAGAAACATTTGGGCGGTTGATTTGAAAAAGTCGTTAAGGGAAAATGGAACGGTTGTCCATGTCAGACCGTTTGTCAGACCACTTGAGCCCTTTTTAATCACTAACACACGTAACCCACATTATCCGCAGTAATTAAGTTAAATAAAACAAAAATTAAGTAACTTAATTGTGAAGAAAGGTAGTTAAAACTATTGCTCTAAGCTGTTGGTCAAACCTGTGATGAGTAGGGTCATCATAGGTTGTTCATTCATTAATCTGTTCACTCTTCACACTGTGCTTTCAACCTGTGTTCTAATTTAAGATCAGGTTGTGTTCAATATCTGAACAGGTTACAAGACAGTGTCTTGTAGAACAGTGTGAAGGAGTGAGCAGAGTGGAGAATGGACTATCAGAGCAGGCTGGACGTATAAACTGTTATTGTTCAGCCTGTTGTATGCTCAATTTGTTCAGGTTTTTCAGGAAAATGCCTAAGTATAGAACATATATAGCCTGTTCTGCCTAAGCTATTCTGAGAAAACTTGAGCAGTGTGAGACATACAACGTCTTAGACCTTTGAGGACACTTAGTCACTCTTGTTTAACATGCCCATAGTCTTCAAGCTGATGCTGCATCCACAGAATCTGCCCACAGCAGCTTCCAGCAGCAATGTACTCAGCTTTAGCAGTAGAAGTAGACACTGAGTTCTGCTTCTTGCTACACCAACTTATCAACTTACCACCAAGGAGTTGACATCCACCTGTTGTGCTTTTCCTATCTAGCCTGCAGCCTGCAAAATCAGAATCTGAATAACCTGTTAGTTCAAGGCTTGAGTCTTTGGGATACTAACGACCCAAACCTGGTGTACCCTTGTAACATCCTAAAATTTTATTATCGTAATTTGAGGATATTTAGTTTAAATTTCGTAATGAATATAATTAAGTTGGATTATGAAAAATGATTATATATCTGGATATTTAAAAGTTGGTTGTTATTTTAAGAAATTAAGAAATTTGAGAATTTCAATTTTAGTTATTTAGTATGATTGTTAAAAGTGAGTGATGATGAAAATTATGATGGAAATCAGTATTTAATGGAACCAGATAAGTTGAGGGGCTAGTTGTGTTAATAGCCAAAAGTGGAAATAAAAGACCTCAAAGTCTTTCATTTCAACTAAACACTTCTCTCACTAAACTCTCAATCTCTCACTCTAGAATCTATGTTGAAAATCAAGTAATTGGAGACTAATTCGTGAATCAAATCTGGAAATCTTCAAGAATCAAAAGGAATTAAGGTAAGAATATGATCTATCAACTTGGGGTTTTCATTTTGAGGATAAAATGCATAAAAATCGGATTTAAAATCTGAGAAAAATGTGGTTGCATGTTTGTAATATTAGTTGGAAATCATCCCTTGAAGACTACTGCAGCATTTGAAACGAGAATCAACGTTTAATTCGTCCAAAAAGGTTAGAAATCTGACTTTTTATAAAGTTTTTGTGTTCTTGAGGTTTTTCATCATATTTGGTTGAATCTGGACAAATTAGTGTGTTATAAATGGGGAAAAAGATATAAAAACACTTCAATAATGTTAAATTAACCTTTGATTAAGTTGCATGTGGCTAGAAATCGAATATGGGAATTTTGGAGTAAAATCCGTAAATTGCGACCTGCATTTCTGCATATGAACTCGGGGAATTCTATGGGAACTCGGCGAGTTCTCAAGAACGTATGAACAAATCTTCAAAAATTCATAAGTGTTGGATCCGAATTCGGTTGGGACCCAAATTCGGATATGACCCGAACTTAGAATGGAACCGAACTCAATTAAGAACCGAACTCGGATGGACCCGAATTCGGATGGGTCAACCCAATTCGGATGTGTCCGAAATTCAGTAAAGGGTCCGAAATTCGGATAGGAACTCGGCGAGTTCCTGTCCTACTCGGCGAGTTCTTTTATTTCATTGGGTAATTCGGATGAGTTAAAAGGATCTGAAATTATGGTCAAATAAACACACTTGTGGGATATCTTTTGTACTATAATAAGGCATATAAAGGAGGGTTAATTGAGAATAATAACACCTCGAGTGTTGAGATTTAAATGTGAGTTTCGGATGACGGGTCCAAATGTTGTAACACTTTTAAATTGTACAACTTGATGTACATTTGTTGAGGAACATGTGTATGATATAATTTTATTATGGAAATGTAACAGGTCCCTTGTGGTGTTGTTTAACCCACAGTGGGGTACTTTTGAGTCCGGTTGAAATTCCGAAGAGAAATAAGATAACTTGAAGCTTAAAAATGCACCCACTGTGAGTACCTTTGATTTTAAACATGTCTGCATCTGCTTTATGTTTGCTATTGCCTGCTGAGGCATGTTGTTTCATATTCGTTTGGCACTCTACTAACTTGCGTATATGTTGATGCACATTCATACTTGTTGCATGTCCGTTCATTTGTTGTGCATCCTGTCGATGGACCTGAGGGTCGCATCTGTACTCTGATGTTACTGTGCTATATGACCAAGAGTTTGACACCTCTGTGGTCAGGATAGACAGTAGGTCATCCCCGATGTTATGTTTGCCTCAGATGGTTGGTTTATCTTATGCCGAGCGTCATCTCGAAGGAGCTGCGGCTCGGGTTTGCGTACTTGGAGTACGTGTGGAGTATACGGTATGCGGTACCGCGGTTACTCCTTAGGGGCATCATAAGGATTTGCAGAATGTGTAAAATCATTTGGTATTCACTAAGCATTCGCTTACCCCTCAGTTGTTGACTTTTTACAGGAAAAGGGGGAAATCCGCTGCGGGACCATCTAACTAGGACGTTTGTTGAAGTATTTGAAGACTTCTACGGTTTAACTTGGTATTTGGTTATGAAATTACTGTTGTAATAAATTTGGGGATAATGTAATACTTCTGAAGTTGTAGACTTAGATGTGTAACCTATGTAGCACCGTAGGGTGTTGGAGACAAATTTGTTTTATTTTATTTTGTATTTTATGCTTCCGCACTGTAGTTCAAGCTATCAGATCATTATGTAATTATTCGTTGGTGATTAATCCTGGGTATACTGTAAATGGTGGTTAATGTGGCAAGGGTGTCACACTTATGGTATCAGAGCAGTAGTTTGAGATTCAAGTGTCGTGAGGTCTTGGTCTCAAACATTAAGTGATGATATGTAGTGATTGTAAGTAATGATCTGAACTAAGATAGGATATGATCTAGTGCTTTTAGGAAAGTGACTTTCATACGGGACAACATGTGTTATAGTTAACAATGTGATGGGATTACTAAATAATTTATATGTTTTATATTTCAGAACATGTCTGGAGGAGGAATGACGCCACGAGAAACGAGGGAAATGATACTATCAATGATGGCAGAACAAAACAGAATGATTCAAGATCAATTTCGGGCACGAGATGAGGCCAAAGTTAAAAGAAAAGAAGACAAGAGAAAAGAAAAGATGGAACATGAAAGGAATTATGTTGTGGATGACGTAAACCTTAGGAATAAAGCGAAACGTAAAGACAAGGGCAAGGAAAAGATTGAGTATGAAACCAGAATTAATGAGAATTACATGAACTATGTGATTAAATCATTCAAAAACTGGCAACCACCAACATTCTCTGGATCTCTGAGAATTGAGGAATCAGAAATGTGGATTACAATTATGGAACAAATTTTTACGGAAATGAATTGTAAGGATGAGCACAAGGTATGCTTGGCTAAGGATCAATTGATTGGACAAGCCAAGAAATGGTGGAACTGTTGGGAAAAAGAATTGGGATCAGAGTTGATTACTTCCTTTAGTTGGGAACAATTCAAGTTGTTGTTTAGTAGGCAATATGGTGAGTCTGATGTTGTACCTCGTGTTGAACCTGAAGAAAAAGCTATTGGAAAGATTTCAAAGTCTGGAAGAGATGAACTAAATGGACCGTATTTGAGGTCAAGAACAAAGAAACGTGATAGATGTAAAAGATGTCGACATTGTAACCAATTTGGACATAAGGCTGACAAATGTCCAAGGAAGGCCGATGCTTGTTATAATTGTGGAAAAGTGGGTCATTTTAGCAGAGCTTGCAGATTTCGAACAAAGAATTAATATGTACTAATATTAGATGATGAAACTATGAATGAAAAGTTCAACAAATGAGATGAGATCTCTGAGATTATGGTTATAACTTTTAAACATTACTTTACAAGATTAGAAGAGTACTTTAAGTTTTTATATGTAATATTACATTGAAGTTTTATGATTCTGAAGTTAACCTGAGCTTGAGTGATATGAAGTTTTGTTATTAATATAAGTATAATTATGTTCGCGACTGAGAACACTCGAATATATAAGTAGGTGTTAGATGAATAGCCAAGATGGTTAAAGCTTCGAATTGGACAAGATGCTATAGATATCATGGAATTTATTAACGAGTTTAGAAGTTATAATAAAGATTAAGTTTGACCATAATGGATTAAAGAATTGGAAATTAATCGTATTAGTGTCATGTATGATATGTTTGAAGGATTGATAACAACTTGTAAAGGTTATCATAAAGCAAATAGCATCAACTTTTATTAAGGGAAAACGGTAAGGTACACTGTTTTTATTTTGAGTTAAAAAGTTTGTGGTCAAGAACAACAGGATACGAACTGTTTATGAGAATTTTGATGTAGTTGGAATCAAAGAGTCTGATTCAGTACTGGTTTATATATGAATATTATATGAGGAAAACAAATCTATATATTATTGGGAAAGCATACGAGAGTATGATAATACATGGAAAATACACGTTAATTTTAAAGGAGAATTTTGAAATATGCTTATAAAGCAAGGAAAAAGCCTAGTGATACGATTCAGAATCTAAGGAAGATTCGGAGGTAGTCATGACTTATGTTTGACTCTGGTGCTGATCAATTATTTGTATCTACTGCTTCTGTTTAACAAATGTTAATGATGTGGTTTAAGTTGTCTGTTGTGATTAAGATTGAAACTGATAAATAACACCATAGTTAAAGTAGATCGTGTGTATCCCGAATAACTATAGTGATTGAAGAGGTAGTCTTCAATCTTGACTTGACTCCAATAAAAATTGGTGATTTGATACGATAATTGGAATAAACTGGTTGATCGAGAATGGGATTCATGTAGATAGAATAAAGGAAACGATAATGACAATTACACCGGAAGGATGAGACGATCTGTATATATGGGAAATGAGAAGCGGGGATCAATGTCTATTGATGATTTTTAGGTCCCGAAAGCTGATTGCTTAGGGTCGTGAGTCTTGTATGGTATATGCTATTGATACCAAGATTGAAGAGAGAACTGTGGCCGATGCGCCTGTTGTCCCAAATGTTTCCATAAATGTGTATGGAAGACTTGTCTGGTGTGGCACCTGAAAGACAAGTGAAAAGTTGGTGTTGACTTGATCCCTGGAGCTTCTCCAAAAGTTTGCATAGATTAAAGTGGTTTGAACAAATTGACTATAATAAATAAATATCCGCTGCCGGGAAATGATGATTATTCAATTAGCTGCATGAGAGCTAATTATTTTTCTAAGATTAATCTACGAATGGGATATGATTAGTTGAGGTCCGAAGAGGGAATGTACTGAAATTGGCTTTCAGGAATATTTATGAGCACTACGAGTCTCTGGTCACGATATTTTGATTAAGTAACACCCCAACCGTTTTATGGACATCATGGATAGAGATTTGTATATCAATGATGGGGGAATCGGTAATTGTAATTATCGATGACATTCGGGTATAAGTTTTAAGTTGAATATGTCAAAACGTGAATTTTGATTACAATAGATTATAATTTGTGGTATGTGATTTCTGGAATTGGATCTCGGAGGATTCTGCTAAAAGAGGAATGATTGAGAATTTGGAATCTGTCTCGCAGTATTACAGATTTAAGAAGTTTTCTACGATTGGTAGATTGTAGACAACTTGATTATTCAGTATATTTTATATACGGACTCAAGAAGTTTATTATTGGAAAGATTTTGCACAGATGTACGTGGGAAAGGTTATTAATATTGTCTTAGTATTCTAGACTCGATTATGTCAGAATAGAAGAGTTGTTTCATTTTCAACTCTTGGTTTGTGTTATAAGTGGGATTAAACACATATATAGCTATGAGTACAGCTTACTGACAACTGATAGAAGATCAGAATGAATGGACTATTTCCACATCGGAATATATGATGAGATCAGGTATGGTGGATTTAAGTATCAACTGAAAGGATGAATTGTATAGATGGAATTTTTGTATAGCACTATCTATCATAGTTAAAATCAAGAAAACACCGTTTAAAGCTTTGTACGGGAGAAAATGTAAAACCCTTACATGTTGGAAAGAAATTGAAAGAACTCTGATTGGTGAGTCTGTGATATGAAAGAAGAGTTATAATGAAGAAACATATTTGTTAGTATCACCAATGAGAAGTGTTACTTATTTTGAAAAAGAGACAAGTTGACACCAAGATGTGTGGGCACATTTAGAATAATAGAAAAGTTGGGAATTAGTTGTGTCATTTGGAGTTATCTAAAGAAATATCAAAATAACACTTGTGTTTCAGGTGGAAATCTTTAAGAAATCTTCACAAATGGTAATAAAGAATAGACTAATTATATCGAATTCGAAATCAATAAAGATTAATATATGTTGAAAAGTTGGAGTATATTAAGGATATGAAAGTAAAGAAGTTAAGAAACAAAGATATTAAAATGGTACTGATACGTTGGAAGTATCACAAAGAAGTAGATCACAATTGAGAGACAAAAGCCGATACGATGAATAAGTATAAGTACGTTTGAATTCAAATAACTTCGAGGACGAAGTTTGAGCGTGGTGGAGCCCATGCTGTAACATCCTAAAATTTTATTATCGTAATTTGAGGATATTTAGTTTAAATTTCGTAATGAATATAATTAAGTTGGATTATGAAAAATGATTATATATCTGGATATTTAAAAGTTGGTTGTTATTTTAAGAAATTAAGAAATTTGAGAATTTCAATTTTAGTTATTTAGTATGATTGTTAAAAGTGAGTGATGATGAAAATTATGATGGAAATCAGTATTTAATGGAACCAGATAAGTTGAGGGGCTAGTTGTGTTAATAGCCAAAAGTGGAAATAAAAGACCTCAAAGTCTTTCATTTCAACTAAACACTTCTCTCACTAAACTCTCAATCTCTCTCTCTCTAGAATCTATGTTGAAAATCAAGTAATTGGAGACTAATTCGTGAATCAAATCTGGAAATCTTCAAGAATCAAAAGGAATTAAGGTAAGAATATGATCTATCAACTTGGGGTTTTCATTTTGAGGATAAAATGCATAAAAATCGGATTTAAAATCTGAGAAAAATGTGGTTGCATGTTTGTAATATTAGTTGGAAATCATCCCTTGAAGACTACTGGAGCATTTGAAACGAGAATCAACGTTTAATTCGTCCAAAAAGGTTAGAAATCTGACTTTTTATAAAGTTTTTGTGTTCTTGAGGTTTTTCATCATATTTGGTTGAATCTGGACAAATTAGTGTGTTATAAATGGGGAAAAAGATATAAAAACACTTCAATAATGTTAAATTAACCTTTGATTAAGTTGCATGTGGCTAGAAATCGAATATGGGAATTTTGGAGTAAAATCCGTAAATTGCGACCTGCATTTCTGCATATGAACTCGGGGAGTTCTATGGGAACTCGGCGAGTTCTCAAGAACGTATGAACAAATCTTCAAAAATTCATAAGTGTTGGATCCGAATTCGGTTGGGACCCGAATTCGGATATGACCCGAACTTAGAATGGAACCGAACTCAATTAAGAACCGAACTCGGATGGACCCGAATTCGGATGGGTCAACCCAATTCGGATGTGTCCGAAATTCAGTAAAGGGTCCGAAATTCGGATAGGAACTCGGCGAGTTCCTGTCCTACTCGGCGAGTTCTTTTATTTCATTGGGTAATTCGGATGAGTTAAAAGGATCTGAAATTATGGTCAAATAAACACACTTGTGGGATATCTTTTGTACTATAATAAGGCATATAAAGGAGGGTTAATTGAGAATAATAACACCTCGAGTGTTGAGATTTAAATGTGAGTTTCGGATGACGGGTCCAAATGTTGTAACACTTTTAAATTGTACAACTTGATGTACATTTGTTGAGGAACATGTGTATGATATAATTTTATTATGGAAATGTAACAGGTCCCTTGTGGTGTTGTTTAACCCACAGTGGGGTACTTTTGAGTCCGGTTGAAATTCCGAAGAGAAATAAGATAACTTGAAGCTTAAAAACGCACCCACTGTGAGTACCTTTGATTTTAAACATGTCTGCATCTGCTTTATGTTTGCTATTGCCTGCTGAGGCATGTTGTTTCATATTCGTTTGGCACTCTACTAACTTGCGTATATGTTGATGCACATTCATACTTGTTGCATGTCCGTTCATTTGTTGTGCATCCTGTCGATGGACCTGAGGGTCGCATCTGTACTCTGATGTTACTGTGCTATATGACCAAGAGTTTGACACCTCTGTGGTCAGGATAGACAGTAGGTCATCCCCGATGTTATGTCTGCCTCAGATGGTTGGTTTATCTTATGCCGAGCGTCATCTCGAAGGAGCTGCGGCTCGGGTTTGCGTACTTGGAGTACGTGTGGAGTATACGGTATGCGGTACCGCGGTTACTCCTTAGGGGCATCATAAGGATTTGCAGAATGTGTAAAATCATTTGGTATTCACTAAGCATTCGCTTACCCCTCAGTTGTTGACTTTTTACAGGAAAAGGGGGAAATCCGCTGCGGGACCATCTAACTAGGACGTTTGTTGAAGTATTTGAAGACTTCTACGGTTTAACTTGGTATTTGGTTATGAAATTACTGTTGTAATAAATTTGGGGATAATGTAATACTTCTGAAGTTGTAGACTTAGATGTGTAACCTATGTAGCACCGTAGGGTGTTGGAGACAAATTTGTTTTATTTTATTTTGTATTTTATGCTTCCGCACTGTAGTTCAAGCTATCAGATCATTATGTAATTATTCGTTGGTGATTAATCCTGGGTATACTGTAAATGGTGGTTAATGTGGCAAGGGTGTCACAACCCTTCAGGTATCTGAAGATTCGTTTAACAGCAGCTAGATGAGATTCCTTTGGATCAGCTTGGAACCTAGCACACAAACAGGTAGCAAACATAATATCATGTCTACTAGAAGTTAAATATAGCAAGCTCCCAATCATGCCTCTGTAAGCTGTTACTGAAACAGCTTTGCCACTGGCATTAGCATCCAATTTTACATTTGTTGCCATTGGGGTTTTAATAGGAGAACTTTGATCAAATTTAAACTTTTTCAAGAGATCTAAGGTATACTTTCTTTGATTTATAAAAATTCCAGTTGAGGTTTGTTTAACCTGTAATCCTAAAAAGAAAGTAAGTTCTCCCATCATACTCATTTCATATTTGGATTTCATGAGTAATGAAAAGTTCTTGCATAACTGCTCATTAGTAGAACCAAATATTATGTCATCCACATAAATTTGAACAAGCATAATATCAGACTTCACCTTCTTTATGAACAGTGTGGTATCCACTTTACCTCTGGAATACCCATTGCTCATAAGGAACTCAGTAAGAGTGTCATACCAGGCTCTAGGGGCTTGTTTGAGACCATAGAGAGCTTTGTCCAACTTATAGACAAAACCTGGATGTTGTTCATTTTCAAAACCTGGAAGCTGCTTGACATATACTTCTTCTTGCAGCTTCCCATTTAAAAATGCACTCTTCACATCCATTTGAAATACCTTAATGCTCTTATGAGCAGCGTAGGCTAGATGCAAGCGAATTGCTTATAATCTGGCCACAGGAGCAAATGTCTCATCATAGTCAATTCCTTCCTCCTGTCTATAACCCTGAGCAACTAGTCTTGCCTTATTTCTAATGATATGACCTTGCTCATCCATCTTAATCCTGAAAACCCATTTAGTGCCAATTATAGTTTTACCTTTAGGAGCAGGGACCAGCTTCCATACCTTGTTTCTCTCAAACTGATTGAGTTCTTCTTGCATGGCAGTGATCCAATTGGCATCTTTTAGTGCTTCATCCACCTTCTTTGGCTCCATTAGTGAAACAAAACTAGAGAACATACAGAAGTTCCCTAAGCTGTCCCACCTTGTTTGTACCCCTTTGTTGATGTCACCAATTATTTGATCATTGGGGTGACATCTGACCCACTTAGGATCAATCTTCAATGAGGATTCTCCTGAGTTATTGACATCTTCAGCAGGTCCTGTTGAACAGCTCTCAAGATTTTCAGACACACTGTTGTCTTGAGCCTGTTCACTTGTTGAACATGTCTGTCTACTGTTGAACATCTCACCAGAGGATTCAGGAAAATCAGCATTTATAGGCTCAGGACATGTAGTTGTAATTAAGTCAGTACATTTATTCACACAGGTTGTATTGACATAATCATCATCATGCCCATCATGATTAACAGGTTCCACACTGGATGTAGTGGAAGCTTTTGAATCCTCTTCACTGTTTGAATGCATGAGATCATCAAAGTTTAATTCTCCTGAGACTGATTCAGGAACAGCTTTGGTGGAAGCATTTTTGGACTCTTCAAAGGTGACATTGATAGATTCTTCTATCACCTTTCTTTTGTTGTTGTACACTCTGTAGGCTTTGGAAATAGCAGAGTAACCAACAAACACACCTTCATCAGCTTTTGGTTCAAACTTTGCCAGCTGGTCCCTTTGATTCAGAATGAAGCAGGGACACCCAAACACATGGAAATAGCTGACATTTGGCTTCCTCCCTTTGAGCAGCTCATAGGGAGTCTTGTTGAACCTTTTCACCACTAAGGATATGTTTTGAGTGAAGCAGGCTGTGTTAACAGCTTCAGCCCAGAATGATGAAGGTAAACCAGATGCACACAACATGGTTCTAGCAGCTTCAATGAGGGTTCGGTTTCTCCTTTCAGCAACTCCATTTTGTTGTGGAGTTCTTACAACTGAAAAGTTTTGAGTAATTCCTTTCTCTTCACAAAAGTCTTCAAGAGTACTGTTTCTGAATTCAGTACCATGATCACTTCTAAGCTGCTTTACTTGGGCAGAGTTCAACATTTCCATCTTTTTCACAAATCCAATAATTTCTCTAGCAGCCTCTCCTTTGCTCTTTAAGAAGATAACCCATGTGTACCTGGAAAACTCATCAACCATTACTAGAGTGTATTTTCTTCCTCCTAGACTTGGGACATTGACAGGTCCAAACAAGTCCATATGGATTAAGAAAAGAGGAGTATCAATAGAAAAATTATGCTTGGATTAAAAGATGATTTCCTCTGCTAGCCTTTCTCACAAGCTGTGCAGAGTCTATCCTTAACAAAGGTCATAGAAGGTAAGCCTGTCACTAACTCTTTCTTACAGAGTTTGTTGATGTTCTTGAAGTTCAGGTGTGACAGCCTTTTGTGCCATAACCAATTTAGGTCTGCATTTGTTCTTGTGAGAAAAAAGGTTTCAGTTGTGGGATCAGCAGATTGCATGTCCACAACATATACACCTTTCTTACGTTGAGCACACATCACAACTTTGCCTTGGGGATCCAATATGTAACCCAGATGCTCATCAAAGTTAACCTTGTAGCCAGCATCACACAGTTGACTTATGCTAACAAGGTTATGTTTCAGCCCAACCACATAGGCTACTCTTTTGAACACTGCAGCACCAACTTTAAGAGTTCCATATCCCTCAGTGGATCCCTGTACATTATCACCAAAGGTAACTTTTGGCCCTTTTTCAGGCCTGAGATCACTCAGCAGGTCCATACAACCTATCATGTGCCCTAAGCAGCCACTGTCCAAGTACCAAACCTGGGATGGTTGTTTTTCCTTATATATCATTGTAGGGTTCCAGTTCTCCAAGCTGCTGAAGGCTTCAGCTTCAGCCAGATCCTGTTTGAAGTTGCTTGTTGATGGGACATCAGTGTTGGCCATCAGACATTGATTGTCTTCTTCATCTGAAGATGAATCAGACTCCTCCCAATCACAAGTCTCTGCCATGAGTCCCTTTTGTCGGTTGGAAACCACTGAGTTTTCCAACTTCCTCAGCTTAGCCATGGCCATAAGGTACTTAACCCTATAGCCATCATCCATGTTTGTCTTGTGTGGTTTGGATGAGTGACCAACAGCTTTTGACACACAGTCAGCAGCTATATGGCCAGTTTTGCCACATTTGAAGCACTCAGCTTTGGTTTTGTCAAATGCCTTCTTTTTGACAGCATTAGAACTTCCCTGCAGCATGTTTCTTCCAAACCTTTTCTTGTTGAACCTTTTGACAAGCATGGCTATCATTTGCTCATCATCTAGTTCAACAAGCTCAACATTGTCTTCCTCATCTGACATTTCCTCCTTATCATCAGCCTGTTGATCAGGTTGAGTGAACACATCACCCACCTGATTTCCAGGATGTCTCACACTGGCCACAAAGGCTGCACCTCTCTTAGATATTTCCAAGGCATTTCTCTTCTGTTGCCTTGACTGCTCATCATTCAGTAAGGATCCATACAAGTTAACAAGATCCGTACTTCTGATGGTACCTGAATTTCTTAAAATTGTAGAAAAATAATTCCATTCTTCAGGCAAGATGTCTAGGAATTTATTCACCAGAGTCAGGCTGTCCTTAGTGATCCCAACAGCTTTGAGATCATTGACAAGAGCAGTAAACCTGATGTAGGTTTCTGTGAGAGTCTCCTTTGGTTTTGCAAAAAAGAGTTCATACTGTCTAACAAGATTATTAATCCTGTTGTCCAGTGTGATTGTGGGTCCATCATAGACGGTACACAAAGTATCCCACATCTCCTTTGCAGTCTTCATCTTCTCAACCTGTTTGAACACATCATCAGGCAGAGAGATAACCAGGTTATTCCTGGCTTTGCATCCAGAGCCACCAGTCTTTTGTCTTCATCAGACCATTGAGATTTAGCTTTCTCAAAGGTTCTGATTTCAGGAGCAGCTCCTTCAACCGCTGGAGTTATGGTTGTAACAGTGGTTGGCACATAGGGACCCTCCATTACAATCTCTGGTAGTTGTACATCCAGATTTTCTAAGTAGAGCATCATTCTGCACTTCCAACCAGAGAAGTTCTGATGATTGAACTTTGGAGGTTTGCCCATTGAACCATTGACATAGTATGAGGAACTTGCAGCATTGTCGTCCATGGAAACTTTGGGAGAATGAGAGATCTAGAATGACACACACTCTAAACTGCTCTGATACCAGTTGTAGGTCCCAAAAGATATCCCAAGTATATAGCCTTAAGCTGTAGAGGGGGATGAATACAGCTATTTAAAAACTACACACAATTTTCTCAATGTTTGTATGTATTATCAACAACTGTTAATTACAAACGAGCTTGAATGCGGAAAGGTTCAAGCTGAGATGACAGATACAACAATATGTTTAACTAGTGTAAGACAGACTTAAACTAATTACAATGAATACACTCACTAAGAATCACTCACTGTGTTTACAAGACTCAGAGGAACAGCTTGGATAAGAACAGCGTAGACACAGAGCACTGTTTTATCCAAGCAGACTTGCATGCATGAAAGACACACTTGAATGCACGTTTACTCTTGTGTTCAGCACTTAGCTTTTTGGCTTGACCTTTCAATCCTTGGAATTTCTCTTTATACTCACTCAGAGGACCTAAGTGAAGCTTCTTCATTGGACGAAAGGAAAAAGGGAAAGTCTTGTTGAAAAGACAACATAAACTTTTCTACACATTCTGAAAAGCAGACTTGTCTTCATGTGGGCAGAACTTTTGTCTTTTCACTTTGTCTACTGTTGCATTAGCTTTAACTAAATAAGGAAAGTCAACTTTGCGTCTTTCTTCGTTTGTTAAGGCCTATTTTGATATAAGAAAAAGGTCTATCATCCTTTTTCAAATATCCTTTTGTCTTCATGTAACAGAACAGCGTGGGCAGTCTGTGCAGTTCTGATTTCCACTTTGTCTTCGACTTTGTAAACTGATCTCTTAGCCAAAAACAATACATAAAGACTTGGAAACATATTCCAAAGAGTGTTTAGCCTGTTCACAAAGAACAGGTTCTGTTCACAAAGAACAGAACACTTGTATCTGCCCAAGCTGCTCATCAGTGTAGAGCAGCGTAGACAGTTTCTACCCAGCATGTTCAGCAGACTGAACAGCTTGGACAAACTGTCGTTGTTGCAACGAATGCAACACATAGATCAGCTTTGGCTGATATTGCAAATTACTTAATAGGTTTTAATAAGGCATAAACATGCCTTAAATTTTACCTTTCAAGTGCATCAACAGGTTTGATTAAGAATCTCCCCCTCAGATGCAGAACAAGTTTGACTGAGGCCTTTTTGTGCCTAACAGATTAATAGTTAGGTTTTCTTAGATAATGATTTGTCAAACTCGATTGAAACTAACATTTTCTCGGATGCCATTTATTCAAACTCGAATGAAGCTGAGATTTTCTCGTATGAAGCCCTGATCGAGTTTGAAAAATTAAAAATGTTCTATGTCCTATGATACTCTGAAAATTCAAATAATTTTATCCATGGACTTTAAAACCTGAACTTTAACATTTTCCTACTCAAAATTTCCTGATAAACACATTTGATTTACTGAAGTTGTTCCAAAAACAACTTTATGACTCACTAAATGTCGATTTACAGTGAACCAAAAACTCGGAAAAAAAATGAAAGTTAAATCTGAAATTGAGTGTTGTATGAGGTATTGTAAGCCATGGAAAAAACCAAGCTTAGTTCACTGCTATGCATACATACATACATTCATATTTAACATTGAAGCCCAAATGAATGATCTCAATTTGTCACACACACCGACAAACACACACATACACATACAGTAACCCAAAACTCGAAATAAAACTAAAAAACACAAAAAATAAACAAAAACAAAGAAAATACTTACAATCTTTTGTGAAAATCTTGAAATTAAACTTGAGATGAAGTTGATTTGTTGAAAGAAATCCGCGAGAAAGAGGGAGTCGGTGTACAGTGCAGGGTTTGAAGAAATGAATTTCAAATTTGAAATTCAAATTTATACCCATTTCAAATGTTGGTACCCGACCTAATTCTCTCATTTTAACAATTCGACCCATTTTCAAAAAAAAATAAAAATCACACACACAAAACTAATACACAAAAAAAGAATTATAAAAATAAAATATTGAACAAACTAAAACAAAAACAAAAAAATGAATAAAAAAATAAGCTGAACAACAAAATAAAATTTTGCTCCCCCTTGAATCTTGAGTAGTAGCTCCCCTCATATTAATATCATCTTTTAAGCATTGTTTTAAAAACAGTTATACAGATAAAATTTTCAGTTTGCTCCCCCTACACATGACAATCCAATTCAGTTAAATCTCAGAAAGATCAACACTTTGAAATTACAAGAGATTAACTGAAAAATTAAATCAAGTAAAAATTTGTAAAATGAAAAATATTATATTTTGTAACACCTGAATGTTTAAATCTATCGATTCAGCATACCCAATTTGTATACCAAAAAATTAAAATGTTTTTCATCTAACGCTTTGGTAAACAAATCAGCTAACTGATATTCAGTCGGTACAAAATATAATTCAGCATTACCATTTTCTACATTATCCTTAATAAAATGATACCGAATGTCAATGTGCTTTGTTTTTTACTATTGCACCGGATTAGATGCAATAACAATTGCGCTCTGAGAATCACAATAAATCGGGATCTTCTGTGGTGTACACCCATAGTCACGCAATTGGATTTTCATCCATAGCACTTGAGAGCAGCACGAGGATAAAGCTACATATTCTGCTTCGGCTGTTGACAGTGAAACACAGTGCTGTTTCTTGGATGACCAGCAAACGAGTTTATCACCAAGAAATTGAACTGCTCCTGATGTGCTTTTTCTATCCATTTTGTCTCCTGCATGATCAGCATCAGAGAAAGCAGTCAATGTAAACGTTGATTCCCTAGGATACCACAAACCTAAGTTAGGTGTACCCTTCAGATATCTCAAAATCCTTTTGGAAGCAGCCAAATGAGATTCTTTTGGATTTTCTTGATATCAAGCACAAACACATGTAGCAAACATAATATTAGGTCTACTTACGGTTAAGTTCATTAATGACCCAATATTTCCTCGATAATGAGTAACATCCACAGGTTTCCCTGAAATGTCCTAATCGAGTTTCGATTTTGAATCAGGAGCCACGGGTGTTTTCATTGGAGTACTATTGACCATGCTCAACTTTTTCAACATGTCTTGAATATATTTTGATTGATTGATGAAAATTCTATCACTCATTTGTTTAACTTGTAACCCCAAGAAAAAATTAATTTCACCCATCATGCTCATCTCAAATTTTTAGGACATTAAGAATGCGAACTTTTTACAAAATTCAGGATTTGTAGACCCGAAAATTATGTCATCTATATTTATCTATATCACTATGATATCTGGACCTTGATGTTTTATGAATAGGGTTGTGTCAACTACACCTTTGTCAAAACCACATTTTATGAGATAGAATGATAAAACATCATACCATGCTCGTGGTGCTTTTCAAGGTCGTACAATGACTTATCTAAAATATATACATGATTAGTCTTCGAAGGATCTATAAATCCTTCGAGCTGATATATATATATATATATATATATATATATATATATATATATATATATATATATATATATATACTTCATCTTTCAATTCCCCATTCAAAAACGTTGTTTTAACATCCATTTGATATATAGTAACGTTTTTGTGAGCAGCAAAAGCTAAAAACATCCTAATTGCTTCTATTCGGGCAACGGGGGTAAACGTCTCGTCATAGTCAATTCCCTCCTGTTGACTGTATCCTTTGGCCACGAGTCTTGCTTTATTGTGGATGATCACACCATGTTCATCCTTCTTATTCTTGAATATCCATTTCGTGCCAATTATGGATTTGTCCTTCGGTCTTTCCATCAACCGCCAGACTCTCAACCGCTCAAATTGATTCAGCTTATATTTCATAGTGACAATCCAATCCGCATCCTGAAGAGCTTCCTTCACCGATTTTGGTTCAATCTTACCCAAAAAGTTTGAGAAGAGACATTCATGGATTGTAGCTCTCCGGGTTTTAACCGACGCAGAGGGATCTCCAATGATGTTTTCAGGTGGGTAATCCATTGTCCATTTGTAAGTATGAGAATAGTTGGTCTTGATTGAAATTCAAATCCAGGTAGGGCTGACGGGGAGTAGATTCTGATGTTGTTGGAATCTCAACTGAATTAGGGGATTCGGGGTTTTGATTATTCAAGGGTGTGTCTAGTGATTCTGGAGTTAGAGGTTGTTGAACACTTTCAGACGAATTATGTATTTTATTTGATGAAATATCTCCATTTGCTCCAGAAACAATTGGTTGTGAATGATTTGAGACTACTACAGGATCTTCAGTAACGTTGTCAGGAACCAAAATAGGAATATCAGTTTTGGTCTTATCAAAGTAGTCATCATAAAAATTTTCAAATAACGGATTTAGATCATTCAAATCATCTTTAGGCTCTGTTGACTTCATAGAAGTCTTCTGTTGAGACTTAGATCCTGAACTGGCATGTCCAGGAGCCATTATGATGCCTTCATCAAAAAAAATTTTGACGCTTTCGTTGACAGTGTTTGTGCGTCTGTTGTATACTCGAAAAGTCACTGATTCCTTTGAGTATCCGATAAAAATTCATTCATCAGCTTTCTGATTGAATTTGCCCAAGTTGTCTTTATCGTTTAGAATAAAAAACTACATCCAAAGACATTAAAAATTGAATGTTAGGAATTCGTTTATTTAGCAATTCGTATGGCGTTTTACCGAAGCGTTTGTTTACAATAGATCTATTTTGGGTAAAGCACGTAGTTGCCACAGCTTCAGCCCAGAGGAACAACGGCAGATTCGATTATGCTAGCATCGTCCTCACAAATTGAAAAAGTGTACAGTTTCGTCCTTCAACTACACCATTTTGTTGAGGGGTATGAGCAGCCGAAAATTGAAGGGTTATTCCTACGGAACTAAGAAAGCTCTCTAAGGACTTGTTCTTAATTTCAGTACCATTATCAGATCTAATGGTCTGGTCCAAAAGCTGCAACTTAACTTGAATTTTGCACAGGAAGTCAATTATAATTTATGTAGCTTCAGATTTGGATCTTAGAAAAAAAACCCATGTATATCTCGACTAATCATCGACGATTACAAGAACATACTTCTTCTTATTTATGCTTTGTACTCTCATTGGCTCGCAAAGATCAATGTGAAGTAGCTCTAAAGGTTTATTTGAAGAATGTTCAACTTCAGATTTGTGCGAAGCCCTCACCATCTCCCTTTCTCACAGGCCGCACATAACTACTCTTTTTGAAATTTGAGAGTCGGAAAGGCCTTTTACTAAACCTCCTTTTGCAAGGTTATTCAGCTCTTTGAAGTTCGAATGGGAAAGACGGCGATGCCACAACCATGACTCCTTTGAAGACGCCTTGGATAGGCAGACATCTTTTTTCAAATTTATGTTGGCTAAGTCAATAGTGTACATGTTTGTCTTCCTAGTTCCAGCTAGAATTTCCTTCCCTTCCCCAGATCTGTTGCTACATCTGTTTGCTTTAAAGTTGACTTCTAACCCTTTATCGCACAGTTGACCAATATTGAACAAGTTATGACCAAGACCATCTACATAAAAAAACATTCTGAATTGTGATCTTGTCATATTCAAGACTTCCATAGCCTCTGATCGGATAGAACTGGTCATTGCCGAATCTGACCTTCCCACAGAATTTATCCACAAAGTTCGTGAGGGTGTCTCGTTGTCCGATTATGTGCTTGGAACAACCAGAATCGAGATACCACACATGATTTACCTACAAGACAAAATAAACAGTGAGGTACCCACTTATAGTTTGGTCCTTTTGAGTTAGGTAAATCATGTGGTGTTATGTCAGGTAGAGAAACAGATACATTCTTTGCTTTAGGAACCCACTTTTTGACAGTTTTCTTGGGTATCCATCTTTGTACAGTTCTTTTAGGAACTGGTTTTGGAATTGGTTTCTTTGGAACCCGATTTTGTGTAAACTTGGGAACCTTGTTCTTTTCTACCCATACACACACATTTGAATTGGATAATGATTTTGTAGGAACTGTAGGAAGAATGCTCCAGCAGCTGCTGCTCCATCATCAACACGATCTTCTGGAGGTTCAAGTGGTGGTTCAGTTAACCGCCAGGGTCAGTCACAAAGGGCACCGGCTCGTGCTTTTCAGATAACTGCAGAGGAGGCCAGGGAAAACCCAGAGGTGGTTACGGGTACGTTCATAGTTAACTCTTTGCCTGCAAGAGTTTTGTTTGATTCTGGTGCAAATCGTTCATTTGTTTCTACTATGTTTGCACAAAGACTTGCCATGCCACTATCTAGATTATCTGTTGTACTTGACATAGAAACTGCTAGCAACACTCTAGTCAAGGTAGATCACGTATACCGTAATTGCACATTAGTAATTGAAGATGTAGTCTTCAATTTGGACCTGATCCCTATTGAGTTCAGCGAGTTTGACGTAATAGTCGGGATGGACTGGTTGATTGAGAATGAAGCACATATAGTGTGTAAGAAGCGTATGATAAAGATAACTACTCCGGAGGGGCGTGAGATTTGTATTTACGGGGATAGGAGAAGCGGGGATCTATGTTTGTTGACTATTGCAAAAGCTCGAAAGCTTGTTGCAAAGGGTTGTGAGTCTTACTTAGCATATGCGATTGATGCTAAGGCTGAGAAGAGGACTTTGGCCGATGTGCCTGTTGTTTCACAATTCCCGGATGTGTTTCCGGAAGACTTGTCTGGCGTGCCGCCTGAGAGACAAGTGGAATTTAGGATTGACTTGATCCTTGGAGCTGCACCGGTAGCTCGTTCTCCTTATCGTCTTGCCCCAACCGAGATGAAAGAGATGATGACATAGCTTCAAGAGTTGTTGGACAAGGGCTTCATTCGGCCGAGTTCATCACCGTGGGGAGCTCCGGTATTGTTTGTGAAAAAGAAGGATGGCACAATGCGAATGTGCATTGATTATCGGGAGTTGAATAACCTAACTATTAAGAACAAGTATCCATTACCGAGGATAGATGATTTGTTCGATCAGTTACATGGGGCTAGTGTATTTTCTAAGATTGACTTGAGATCGGGATATCATCAGTTGAAGGTGCGAGAGGAGGATGTGCCTAAGACAGCTTTTAGGACACGTTACGGGCATTACGAGTTTCTGGTGATGCCTTTCGGGTTAACCAATGCCCCAGCTGTCTTTATGGATTTAATGAACCGAGTTTGCAGACCTATGTTAGACAAATTGGTGATAGTGTTTATTGATGATATACTGGTGTACTCTAAGTCTGAGGCTGAGCATGCTGAACATCTAAGGGAACTATTAGAGTTGTTGAGGAAAGAGAAGTTGTACTCCAAATTTTCAAAGTGTGAGTTTTGGCTGCAACAAATACAGTTTCTAGGGCATGTGATTTCGGGGGCTGGGATTTCGGTAGATCCAGCCAAAGTTGAAGCAATAAAGAATTGGGAGCCGCCTCGTTCAGCTACTGAAGTTAGAAGTTTTCTGGGGTTGGCAGGATACTATCGGAGATTCATAAAGGATTTTTCTAAGATTGCAGTTCCTCTGACTGCATTAACAAAGAAGAATGCACCATTTGTATGGGAAACTGTGCAACAGGAGGCCTTTGAGGTTCTGAAGAAGGCGTTAAGTGAGGCGCCGATACTTGCTTTACCTGAAGGCAATGACGATTTTGTGGTGTATACTGATGCCTCAAGACTGGGGTTAGGTGATGTACTAATGCAGCGCGGGAAAGTAATTGCTTATGCTTCAAGACAGTTGAAGCAGCATGAGAAGAATTATTCAACTCATGATCTCGAGTTGACTGCGGTAACATTTGCTTTGAAGTTATGGAGGCACTACCTGTACGGTACTAAGTGTCAACTTTACACGGACCATAAAAGTTTAAAGTACATCTTTAGTCAGAAGGAGCTCAATATGAGGCAGAGACGATCGATGGAGCTAATAAAGGATTACGATTGTGAAATCCTTTATCACCCGGGAAAGGCTAACGTGGTAGCCGATGCTTTGAGTCGCAAAGCATATGCTAAGGATTGCTGTTATATGATGACGTCTACAATGCTGACCTCCACAATTATTTATGATATCAAGGCCGCTCAGGAGGAAGCCTTGAAAAAGGAAGATGTCGGTGCTGAGGATATTAGAGTGCAGATTAAGAATATGGAAACGAGTGAATCGTGATTGAAAGGAGTATATGGGAGGATTTGGGTGCCGAAGCTGGGTGGAATGAGAAATGTGATAATAGAAGAAGCTCATCAATCGAAATTTTCTATACATCCCGGGAGCACAAAGATGTACAACGAATTGAAAGCAGACTTTTGGTGGCCGGGATTGAAGAAAGATATAGGCCAATACGTGGAGAGATGCAGGACTTGCCGGCTTGTGAAAGCCGAACATCAGCAACCTTATGGCAGTCTGCAACCGCTTCCCATTCCGGAATGGAAGTGGGAGCACATTACTATGGATTTCGTTACAAAACTGCCAAAGATTAGGCGCCAACATGATGCTGTTTGGGTGATAGTTGACAGGTTGACTAAGTCCGCACATTTTATACCGATAAGAGAAAGTTACTCCTTAGAAAAGTTGGCTAAAATTTATATGGACGAGATTGTTTCTAGGCATGGGGTGCCTAAGTCCATAGTATCGGATCGAGATAGCCGATTTACTTCAAACTTCTGGTCAGCACTACAAGAAGGGTTGGGAACGAGAATAGCAATGACTATGGCCTATCGTCCACAAACCGATGGCCAAAGTGAACGAACAATCCTCATCTTGGAAGACATGATGAGATCGTGTGTGTTAGATCTCGGTGGCAACTGGGATGATCATTTGCCACTGATAGAGTTTTCGTACAATAATAGCTATCACGCAAGGATCAAGAAAGCACCGTTTCAGGCCTTGTATGGAAGGAGATGTAGGACTCCCACTTGTTGGAGAGAAACTGGTGAAACACCGATTGCTGGGCCGGCTTTGCTTCAAGAAACAAACGAAAAGATACAGTTGATTAGGCTGAACATGAAAGCAGCCCAGGATCGTCAGAAAAGTTACTATGATAGGAGGCACAAACCAATCAATTTTGAGGTGAATGATTGGGTTTATCTGAAAGTGTCACCTATGAGAGGTGTTAAACGATTTGTGAAAAGAGGAAAGTTGGCTCCGAGATTCGTCGGACCATTTAAGATAACCGAAAAAGTAGGAAATCAGCATACCGTTTGGAATTGCCTGAAGGGATGTCGGGCATACACCCGGTATTTCATGTTGGGAATCTTAGGAAATCCTTTACTGCTGACAATGAGGATTGGGCTAACCACACCGAGCTGCAAGTTGATGAAAGGCTCCGGTATGTTGAGGAGCCGGAGTGTGTGTTAGATACTAAGATAAAGAAGTTGAGAAGCAAATAAATCGAAATGGCGCTTGTACGTTGGAAGCATCATAAGGGAGCCAATCATACATGGGAAACGAAAGCTGATATGTTAAGGAGATATCTGCAGCTATTTGAAGTCAAATAACTTCGAGGACGAAGTTAGAGCCTGGTGGAGCCCATGTTGTAACATCCTCGGATTTATATTATTGGAATTGTTAGATGGAAAATTTATAAATTAAGTTGAATTATGAGCAAATATTATGTATTTGGGTTATTTAAAAGTTTGTTGCTATTTTAAGAAGTTACGAAGTTTGAGAATTTAAAATTATTATTAAGGAATATTATGAATTTAAAAAGTTATTAATGATAAATTTAAGAATAAATCAGTATTTTATGGAACCGGTTAAGTTGAGGGTGAAATGAGCAAAATGATGAAAATGGGAATAAAAGGCTAAAGCCTTTCATTTTCTATGGACACTCTCTCTCTCTACATTTTCTCTCTCTAGAATTCTCTTTACTCTCTACACGATATCTCACAAACCGACCGGCCGATTATCGAGATTTATACGTCATCGGAAAGATCTCGAGGAGTACTACAACAATCTGCATTTGGATTCTCGATTTCATATGGATTGAGGTAAGAATCGACCCTTTTAAGTTTGTTTATTTCGGTTTTGAAGAGCTTAGATTCGAATCTGCCGTTTTTGTGTGAATTGGAGCTAGTTTTGCTTGAAATATTGCAAGAATATGATAGTATATGTATAATAGAATCGAAATTAGGCTCAATACATGATATATCGATGATTTTAAGCTTAGAAATGCATGTTTTAAGGTTGTTAGATGAACAAACTCGAAAATACCAAGAACACAGTCGAAATGCAAGAACAAACTCGATTTTGGTACTAGATTCGAGCATGTATTCGAGTTTAACACATGGCATTCGAGTTTAATCACCTAAATTCGAATTTAGGACACTAAATTTGATTGACATTCGAATTTGTCACTATAGGTTCGAGTTTAGCCTTAAAATCGAAGGGAAATTCGAATTTAGTGTAACATCCTCAAATTTGATATAATAATTAAACTACTAATTATACACTCAACTAATGAGTTGAGTGATTTATTTATGTTAATCAATATGTAAAGATTGAAAATTTTATCATTTAAGAGGATATGTGGTAATGTTAAATTACAAACCTATAAATAGGTAAGCTGGACTTAAATATATATATATATTTGAGTCCGGTTAACTCATATGTTGCTATAATATCCCCAAATTCAAATATTACTTATAATGAATTAAACTCCCAAATGAATGATATCTTTGTGTCTGATCATGATTAAAATTAAAGAGAATTATTGGGCACAAGCTTTACTTACTTGTATCTTGTGCTTTAAACCCTTGTAATTTCAAATTAATATAATTATGTACAAGACACTAAAGCCAAACGTACAATTACTTTAAGCATACATAATATTGATATAATAATTAAAATGTACAAATGAAAGAGATTGGTGGCAAAATTTAGTTGAGGAAAACTTGTAAGGTGGTGATGTGAAATATTAACCAATTAAGGGTTTTATAAACCCCCAATCGTGAACCATTTCCCTTTCTTCACACTTCACAAATCCTCTGTATTTTCTTCCTGGAAGAATAAGCTTGAGCTGAGAAAGAAGTTCTTGCAATCGATAAGGGAAGCAAAGAATCTTGTGCAACAAAACACAAATAAACTTAAGGTAAGCTTTAGTATCTCTTATATGTATGTATGTGTTCTAGCTTTCCCTCTTTTATCTACAACCTGTGCGATGATGGTGGATGGAAAGGGCTATGGGTTTCAGAAATTGGTTGTAAATGACAAAGTGATAGAATATTTTCTGGAGCTGGTAAACTCAAGAACCAAAGAAAACCCATCAAAAATTGAATTTGGAAATCCTTGGATTTAATCCAAGAAATTGATAATTAAAGGGGTTGAATTCTTATGTAATAAATGTTAAAGAATGTTTATATATGTTTATAGTAGCAACCAAAAGCATAAAAATGGGTTTTTAAGGGGTTATATACGTTTGGAATGGGTTTAGAAGGAAAGGACTTCGTGCAGTGGTGAAACTGGAAACAGAAAGCGCAGGGCTGAGGAACTCGCTGAGTTCTCCTATGAACTCGCCAAGTTTAACACCTGATGGGCCACTTTTTACAAAATAAAAATTGTAGTCCTATGTGTCCTCTTCGTCTGGGCTTTTGAATCACCTAAATCCGAGTTCGTATGAAAAAGTTATGGTCAAAATACGAAAGTAATACGAGTCGAACCCGGTTCACCCGAAACACTTATTTTAAGCCCTATAATGATACTATAAAATGATGAGATCATTTTATAATCTTATAATACTTAAATTAACGTTTAACATCGACCAAAAGTCTATAAAACTCAATAAGAGTCGTATCAGTGTCGATAAATTCGGAAACTTAAACCGAAAACGTTTAAACACTTCAATTAACTTCCAAACCTTATGATATATTATTATAAGCTTATGAATACCTTGAATATCATTATTTGATAGGTTTGGAGCTGGAAGAAGTGCCGGTTATCGGTTCGGGGCGTTAAGTGACTTATTGGCCGTTTTAAGCCTTAAAGGCTATTATAGCCTATTGTACTGTGAGTTCTAGCATTGATGTGTGTGTTGCACACATAATTACATGTTTACTTTTATTTATGACATTGTGCATATCTATTTGGCATCATCCTCTTATATGATGCATTGCACTGGTTTTATTATACTGCCCTAGTTGGCAGTTTGTTATTTAATCATGGCCTATGGCCAGTATACCTCATTTGATACCTTTCATTACATATATTAACCTTCATGTGCTTGAATATCGTTCATTTCATGTTTCACATGATTACACTTGATCACCCCATTGTGAGTTATGCTCATTTATCATTGGCCTCACTGGATATCCAGATTATCATTATTATTATTAAACGCCTTACTTTGTGTTTGTGCGTATAAATTCCTATACCACATGAGCTCGTGGGTAGGTTACCGGACATTGAAGCCGGTTGGAGTTGCGCAGCTGGACATGGATTCACAGCTGGGGCAACGGCAGGTAGCGGGTCATGTACCGCAACCTATGCAAATTAATGGGCTATGCCCACACCATTTTTATTAAAAGATATTGCACTTGTCATCCTATAATCATTTTATCATTTATACATGTTGTATGTTTTGCACTCCATATCAATCTAGTAACTCACTTAGCAAATTTTATTTGCTAACCCCTCACTTTTATATACCTCAGGTGGATTAGTAAAGGCAATGTGATTGCTGACCCTGGTCCTAGAGTTTAAGCGGACCGCAATTGAAGTCTTGACATTCGGTAAAAGTTAATTTAATATTGTGATACTTTCGGGTAGTCTGTCTACCAATACACTTAGATGTGTACATATAGACACTCAATGTCTTTGATGGATGATAGTTGTTGTAACTATTTAGAAGTATCATGTAAATGTACTTTACATTACATTACAAATTATGGTTTATAATTAAACAGAGATATTGACTCCGTGCGAACGGGTCATGCCCGTTTTTCTTTAAAAACCATGTTAATTATGATTAATCTATTGTAACCCCATTAGTGATTATATTACGTTGATATGGGTGTTTCATTTAGCTTCTAAAATTCGAATTTGATGCCTAAAAATTGAAACCCACTATTTAGACTCGAATATTTTGAATGAAACACATAAACAACACATAAAATAACAAAGTTATTGAAAGGATAAGGTGTGAACTTGAGTTGGGTTCAAACTTAGTTGTAGTTCGAATTTGGACATAGACCCGAAGTGGGGGAAAATATTGTAAAATTTACAAAAACTTGGTCTTATGAATTTAAACGGTTTTTGACTCGAGGTATTGTTGCAACTAATTTAACAGGTCCCTTGTGGTGTTGTTTAACCCACAGTGGGGTACTTGGTGGATCCGGTTGAAAGCCCGAGGAGAAATAATATCGGTTAAAGTTTAATAACGCACCCACTGTGAGTACATTAGATTTCGCATGTTTATATCTGTTTTATGTTAAGCTTTGCCTGCTGAGACCCTGTTGCTTCATTTATTGTTTGGAATTCTACTAATTTGCGTAGATTTAGATGTACATTCTTACTTGTTGCATGTCCGTTCGATTGTTGTGCATCTAGTGATGGACCGGTGGGTCGCATCGATTACTCTGATGTTACTGCGCTATATGACATGGAGCTGATCCCTCCGAGGTTCTGGTAGGCAGTATGTCATCCCCGATCGTACGTTTGTCTCAGATGGTATGTTTAATGTCGAGCTTTGGGCTCGAAGGGGCTGCGGCTCTGGTCCGTACTTGGTGTACGAAGAAGGGTATACGATGTTTGTCATCGGTGTTACCCTTGGGGCTTCATAAAAATTTATAAAATGCGTAGTCTTTGTATTCACTAAGCATTCGCTTACCTCTCAGATGTTGTATTTTTACAGGAAAGGGAAAGTCTACTGTCGGACCATCTAGTTAGGTCAATTGTGAAGATTCGGAAGATTTGGTACTACTTAATCGGTAATTATGTTTTGAGACAATGTTGTAATACATTCTGGATGTTGTAATAATTTAATTGGGTGTGTAGACTTAGATTTGATACATTGTAGCACCATAGGGTGTTTGACACTATTGCACTACTTTAATTATGTGTTTTAATGCTTCCGCACTTAAATTAGGTTATCAGATCATTATGTAATGTTATGTTGGTGATTAATCCTGGGTGTTTTGTAATTGGTGGTTGTTGTGGCAAGGGTGTCACACTCCCCTTAACTATTACCTTCATAAACCAAAATATAAGATCCGAACATAACGAAAGTAATGTTTTGTACTAAAAATGTTAATTACCGAAAATGAAAGTTAAGAGGTGCGAAACGCCAAACAGTCAAACTTCAAATAATATAACACGTATCTCATTGAGAGACGATTCATTATCATTATCTGCTCACTCTCTAATCTCAGACACAAAACACACACTTGCAAGAATACATCTCACTATAGAAATTCAAGTTGTTCTCCATTGATTCAAGATGGAAAATTCCATCAAAGTGATCAAGCAAGCAAAAGCTACAAGATTATACAAGAATTTTAAGGTATTTGGCATTTGATTTCATCATTTGAGTGTGTGTGTGAAGAACACGATCTGGACAGGAAGTCCAGGAGCCAAAACGAGTTTATAAACATAAATATCATGAAATTGAAATCTGAAATATGCTATAAATATCAAAGTAAATTCATGCAAGGATTCGTATAATGTTGTTTTGGCCTTGTATATTGGAATTGGAAGGTTCTATGCGTGTGCGGTTGTTTGGTCCAAGACCCACAAGTCTCGGACTGTGGGTGTTCTAAGCAAACCAAGCCATGATCGAGGATTGATATTTCAGTGAGTTTCGGAGTGCATGCTTTCGTAATGTGGTTTTTCAACGTAATGTTTTCTTCGGAAGCAAATAATTTGTGACAAAGTCTGCAACACGCCTTTTTCAAACCATTCGACATTTCCCATAAATTGCAATGCTCACAAATTTCTTTGGGTTTCGTTAGTTTTGGAGCACTCTCACGACTTCGAGATCTCGCCCGACGGAATGAGTCCTAGCCATGCAAAAGAAAATGAAGAAAGAACGAGAGATTTTGTAACGAGATTACGTGAGTCGTTTTTCGAGTAAACGAGAGTTGGAAATGTGTTGTGATTAACCAAACACACCCCAACTATTTATAGAACAATTGGTTGCAAAATAGTGAGTTTTAGGCACAATAATAGTAAAAAAAGGCTCTTTTTCCCAACATTTTAAAAAAGGTCAAAAAAGTAGCTCGAAAATTTATCAGATAAAATTAAGTTTAAAAAAAGGGAAAAAAATCCGGTATGCAATCTGGTTTAATTGATAAAACATGATCCGTTTCAAAAACTGTATAACATAATGTCTAAACCGATTTTTTTTTAAAAATCAGTTTTGCTATAACCGGTTTCGGATCAGATTTGAATCAAAATTGGATATTCGGTTTTTTTGTGCACATCTAGTTACCAAGTATAAAAGCCCAATCCATTTTACGGTAACATACAATGGTTGCTACTAGATATGTCATATGTGGTTGGATAACAACACTAACATACATGCAGTGGCGGATCTAGAAAATAAAGTCGCTGGTGGCACCAAAACTTGCATATATTAATTCTCAGTGGCGGATCTAAAATTCTTGGTCTATCTACGGGATCCCAAAGAAGATCTTTCATATCAATTATTTTTGGAGTTGAACTTGGAATTGAACTTGGAGTTGAACTTGGAATTGAACTTGGAGTTGAATTAGGATTTGAAACTGGAGTAGAATTAACAACTGGAACATTGTTTGAACCATTTCCACTTGAAGGTTTCCCACTACCGAATGATAATTTCCTTTTCAAAAATTTATCCATTGAACCTACAATTGTCAATTAAGACTTTATAAAACACATAGACACACAATAGCACAAAGTCTTTCAATCACAAAGCAATTAACTAAACAATTAACATTTTAACAAGTTAGTATCAATTAACTAAACAAAATACTCAAAGTCTTAAAATCACAAAGCAATTAACTAAACAATTAACAATCTAATATCAAACTATCAATTAACTAATAAAACACTCAAACTCTCAAAGTCTTAAAATAATAAAATGACAATCTATGAACTATTTCTAATTAACCAAATATGAAATATGTACCTTTTGGCTTTAGTTTTGGAATCAGAGATTTGGAGTCTGGAGAAGCCGAGAGGGGCAGCCAGCGGCGCAGTGGCCAGTGGGTCGCCGGTCGGCGCAGAAGAAGGGAAGGCGGGAAGCAGGCGACCGCCGAAGAAGAAAATAGAGCAACCGCCGGTGGTCGGCGCAGAAGCAACGGCGAGAGAGAAGGGCGCAGAAGCAGGCGACCGCAGAGGCGCAGAAGGAGATAATAGCGTTTTCAGTTTTCACGTCCTGGACCTGGTCGCTCACGGCTCACTGCTAGGTTTTTTTTTAATTTGTGGGCTCTTATTTGGGCTATAATAATTTAATTGGGTCCCTTCTAATATTGGGCTGGGTGCACCATAACAGATTTTAAAAAATTTCTAAGGGTTGGGCTTGAATTTGAACTGATCGATGGTAACCTTGAAGTGGTGGTTACCACCTGCTGGAACAAATTCGACAGTATGCCAAAATTGCTGAAGATAGACTTGTGGAATAGATGGTTTGTATTGGAGAACATATCCCAAAGGATGGCCTTTGAGGATATCAACAATGATAGGGTGACTGACTTTGATGACTTTAGTATCCAGGCGGTGGTTATTGTCTTTGAATAGAAGGCAATATTTAGGTTTCACAAGTTGATTGTCGGGTATTATGGTTGAAGGTGAAGGCCTTGTAACAGAGGCAGATCAGACGGGTTTAGATACAAGTGTATGGTTTGAAGATGAATGGGAGTCTGAAGAATTTGAATTATGGGAATGACTTGGAGATGCCATTTGTAACCTGTACAAAAATAATGAAAATGTTAGACAATGCAGGTAAACAAATGAAATCATTCAAAGTAGAAAAATATAAGATTTTGTCAGGAATTATAAAATTTTGTGATTTTCAGTTTAAAGCATCGGGATTCCAGACAATAATAAAATATTATTCACAGGATTCCAAAGTCAATCTTTCAGAGACCAATGTTAGAAAAGCACAAATTTAAAACAATTTCTAGAAAAAAATGTTACATTTTTCTTCTAAAACACTAAAATCCCAACACTTAGAAAACAAATTGAATAAGAACTCGAATCACTCTATAGACAACTCGAATGATAAATGATGATACTCGAATGAGCTTACAATCAACTCGAATGAAGTGTAGCCTTTCCCGATTAAGGCTTGATGATTCTCGAATAAAGAATCAGTCCAACTCGAATTAACCATGAGTTAAATCGAATAAAGGACATCAAGACTCGAATGAATGAAGTCTTAAACTCGAATGGAACATGAAAATACTCGAGTGTATGTTCAGTGCAACTCGAATAAGTCATGAATGACATGATTAAAGTTTAAGACAGACTCGATCAATGCTTAAGCCCAAGTCGATCAATATTAAAAGATTCTCGAATGACCAAGTTTATAACTCGAATGAATAAGAAACTTCCTCGATGGAAGTAGAGAACCAACTCGGATTAAACACAATGTTTCTCGACCCATATTTCAATCGAGACTGAAGGATTGAAAATATCCTAAGTATGAACAACTCGATTAACTAAGAAGACTTTCTCGAATAAAGAAACATTCAACTCGATCTACACTAGGACTTTCTCGAATGGTGTATTACTCAACTCGAATGAAACTTAATATATTCTCGATCATAGTGTTGTACGAGAAACTGTTCTTGAAAAAATTTTGAAGTCCCTACACACTGATTTACAAACTTTTGATTCCTGGGACTTTTTCACTGATTAAAAACTTGTGTCCTACTCGAAAAACAATTGCAATCAAGTTTGTTTTACTGAACTTTAATTAAACAACAAAAAAGTTGTCAAAAATCCAAATTTCAGAAAAAGATCAACTCGAACTCATTTGAACAAAAATTTCAATTTTCTGTTCATGTGATTGAAATTGAACCATGAAATTTCAGATTCATGTTCAGATTCATAAACCGAAAACCACCACACATTTATGTTAATTTAAGAAACAAAAAATTTGAAACACCATGAACACATACATTTGTTCATACGAACTTATTCGCACAGAATCAGATACAAAAGTAAAAAAATACAATCTATATACAAAATACAAACATGAATATAAAGCAGAAACATCATACGTACAATTATTAGATGATCTTGATGAAAAGTCAGAATTCTTGGAAGATTTGTAGGTTTCTTCGTGAGGAAGAAATGTTTGGGAAGAAGATGGTGAATAGTGGGTTTTGACCGAAAAAGACAAATTTGAATTTGAATTTCAACTTTATAGTTGAATTTCAAAATGTAGATATTATCCGGCCCACATTTGATTTTCTTTGATTTTATCCGGCCCACAATCACCAAAATTTAAACCCAATTATCAAAAACCCAATATACTCAAACATAAACAAAAACAAAAAATTGAAAATACACACAAACAAAATAAAAAATTTAACTAAAAAAATAAAAAAATCTTAAAAAAAATTTAAAAAAAATGCTCCCCCATTGGATTTTAGAATGTTGCTCCCCTCAGATGTATATCATATTTCTCAAATCAGCTCCCCCTACAAAATATCAGTTAAATTTTATCAGATTTTTCTTAAAATCAGATAATTTCATTTTTTTGCTTCCCCTGCACATGACAATCCAGATCTGTTAAATTCCAAAAAATTTAAACTTTTAAAATTCAAGAATTTAACATCAGATTAGAATCAATAAAAAAATGTAAATATAAAATTATAAATTGAAACTACTGAATTATTAAATCTAACGATTCAACATACCCAATTTGTATACCAAAAAATTAAACCTTTTTTTCATCTAATGCTTTGGTAAACAAACCAGCTAGTTGATATTCAGTAGGAACAAAGTATAATTCTATATTTCAATTTTCAACGTGATCCTTTATAAAGTGGTATCGAATGTCGATGTGTTTTGTTTTTGAGTGTTGCACAGGATTTGATGCAATAGCAATTGCGCTCTGAGAATCACAGTATATAGGAATCTTCTGTGGTGTAAACCCGTAATCTCGCAGTTGACTCTTCATCCACAACACATGAGAACAGAATGATGAAACAGCAACGTATTCTGCTTCAACTGTAGACAATGAAACGCAGTGTTGTTTCTTGGATGACCAGCAGACAGGTTTGTCACCTAAGAATTGAACTGCACCTGACGTACTTTTTCTGTCCATCTTATCACCTGCGTGATCAGCGTCAGAAAAAGCAGTTAAGTTGAATGAAGATTCTCTAGGATACCACAAACTAAGGTTTGGTGTTCCCTTCAGATATCTTAAAATTTTTTTAGCAGCAGTTAAATGTGATTCTTTTGGATTCGCCTGATATCTAGCACACTCACATGTAGCAAACATAATATCCGGTCTACTAGCAGTTAAATACATTAATGACCCAATTATTCCTCGATAATGAGTCACATCTACAGGTTTCCCTGAAATGTCCTCATCGAGTTTTGACTTTGAATCCGGAGCCATGGGAGTTTTCATAGGAGTACTGTTGACCATGTTAAATTTCTTTAACATGTCTTGAATATATTTTGACTGATTTATAAAAATACCATCTGTCAATTGTTTAACTTGTAATCCTAAGAAAAGAATTATTTCTCCCATCATGCTCATTTCGAATTTCTGGGACATTAGGAATGCGAATTTCTTACAAACTTCAGGATTTGTAGACCCAAATATTATGTCGTCTACATATATTTGTATTACTATAATATCCGGCCCCTAACATTTTATAAACAGGGTTGTGTCAACTGCACCTTTGTTGAATCCACATTGCAACAGATATGTTGAAAGTGCATCCTACCAAGCACGCGGTGCTTGTTTAAGGCCATACAGTGACTTGTCTAAAATATTTACATGATCAGGTTTCGAAGAATTAGTAAAACCTTCGGGCTGATATGTATATACTTCATCAGTTAATTCCCCGTTTAAACACGCAGTTTTAACATCCATTTGATAAACAGTGAAATTTTTATTAGCGGCAAAAGCTAAAAACATCCTAATCGCTTTTATTCTTGCAACAGGTGCAAATGTCTCATCATAGTCGATCCCTTCTTGTTGACTGTATCCTTTGGCAACGAGTCGTGCTTTATTGCGAATGATTACTCCATGTTCGTCCTTCTTGTTTTTAAAGATCCATTTCGTGCCAGTGATAGATTTTTCTTTAGGTCGCTCAACAAGTCTCCAGACCTTCAACCGTTCGAACTGATTTAGTTCTTCTTGCATTGCAACAATCCAATCAGCATCCAGAAGAGCTTCTTTCACATTCTTCGGCTCTATTTTGCTGAGGAAATTGGAAAATAGGCACTCGTTTATTGTGGCTCTTCTGGTTTGGACTGAAGCAGATGGATCACCAATAATATTTTCTGTTGGGTGATTTCTAGTCCACTTGAAAGTATGAGGATACGGTTGGATGTGGTCTTGATTGGGATTTAGGTCTAAATAGGGAAGTCGGGGGATTGTTTCAGATGTAGTTGGTAGGGTATCTGAGATAGGAGTTTCTGAATGTTCAGATGTTAAGGGGGTTTCAGAAGATTCTAGAGGTTGAATAGGTTGTACACTTTCAGTTGGTAAGTGCACATCTGTTGTCGAAGCTTCTCCGGTTTCTTCTGATACTTGTTGATGAGAATGATCCGAGACTACGACGGGATCTTCAGTAATCTTGTCAGGAACCGAATTTAAAACATTAGTTTTGGGCTTCTCAAAGTAGTCTTCATAAAAATTCTCAAACAATATATTTAATTCAGAATTTTCTGCATTATTTTCAGGTGACTCCATTGAAGTCTGCTTGTTAGGTTTGGGTCCTGAACTGGTATGTTCAGAAACCATTACCACTCCTTCATCAAATTTGGCGTTGACGCTCTCATTAATTGTCTTGGTCCACTTGTTGTAGTCACGGAAAGCGACTGACTCCTTTGAATAACCTATGAATATACCTTCATCTGCTTTTTGATTAAATTTTCCAATGTTGTCTTTGTCATTTAGTATGAAGCATATGCATCCAAAGACATGGAAAAATTTAATATTAGGTATTCGTTTATTTATTAGTTCATAAGGAGTCTTTCCGAATCGTTTATTGATGATTGAACGATTTTGTGTAACCAAGCTGTTGCAACTGCTTCAGCCCATATAATAACGGAAGATTGGAATACGCCAGCATTGTTCTTGCTGATTCCACTAGTGTCCGATTTCTTCGTTCAACGACACCATTTTGTTGTGGAGTTCTAGCTGCTGAAAACTGATGTGTGATTCCTACAGAATTCATAAATGATTCAAGAGATTTGTTTTTGAATTCTGTGTCGTTATCTGATCTGATTGACTGAATTGAAAGTTGTAACTTCACTTGAATTTTCCGGATGAAGTCTATGATGATTTCGGTAGCATCTGATTTGGACCTTAGGAAGAAAACCCATGTGTACCGTGAATAGTCGTCAACTATCACCAATACATATCGTTTCTTATTAATACTTTGTACTCTCATGGGTCCACATACTACCATATGTAGCAGTTCCAGTGCTCTCTTTGAAGAGTGTTCAGATTTGGATTTGTGTGAAGCTCTAGTCATCTTTCCTTTTTCACATGCGGCACACAACTGCTCCTTTTGAAGTTTGAGAGTTGGTAGCCCTTTAACTAACCCGCCTTTTGCTAGGTTGGTTAATTCATTAAAGTTCAGATGTGAAAGACGACGGTGCCTTAGCCATGCTATTTTAGATGTAGCTTTTGACAGTAAGCAGACATCCTTTTTCAGATTAATGGAGGCTAAGTCAATGGAGTACAAGTTGGTTTTCCTGTTTCCTGCCAGTATTTCTTTACCTTCCCCAGATCGAATGCTGCACCGATTGGCTTTGAAGTTGACTTCCAATCCTTTATCACAAAGTTGTCCAATGATAAACAAGTTATGGCCAAGACCATCAACGTAGAAAACCTTCTGAATGGTAATTTTATCGTATGCAAGACTCCCGTAACCTTTGATCGGACAAAACTGATGGTTTCCAAATCTAACCGTCCCACAGAACTTTTCTACAAAGTTCGTGAGTGTTTCTCTTTGTCCGGTCATATGCTTCGAGCATCCGGAGTCAAGATACCATACATGATTTACCTGTAAGACGAAATAGCACATGAGGTACCCACTTATAGTTGGGTACTTTTGATTTAGGTAAATCATGCAGTTAATGATGCGTTTTCTCATCTGATACATCTTTTATCTTAACAATTGATGATGATTTAGGTACCTACTTTTTAACAGTTCTTTTTGGTATCCACTTTTGTACAATTCGCGGCGGAACTGTTTTTGAAAGATTTTGTTGTGGAACCTTTTTCTGTTTGAAAAATGAGTCCTTTTTCTTTGGTTGCCGTACGAGCATATCAAATTTTACAAGTAATGATTTACATGCACCAGAATTCAAAGCAATTAAGGCAGTTCGAGAGAATTTTATACAAGATTTATCAACAAATTTATTATTACAGACAGAGTTTTCAAAATTGCTATTTCTATCTGTAACAATATTTTTCTTCACTCGCCACTCTTGTTTTATTTTCTTGTTTTTCTGTTCTCTCTTCTTCTTTCTCCAAACTTGCTTCCTTGAACCGTTCACAATATAATCTGACATAGAAGAAACATGAGAATTAGTAATCTTAGAAACTTGTTTCTTCTGTAAATTTCTCTTACCTTTTGAAGTTTGGACTTTAAGTGCAATTGAGTTCTCTGTAGAAGATGATTCACCTTTTTCAAATTTAGGAGTATCAAAAATAACTTTTGTTTTCTCCTTCTTCTGTTGTAAAGTTGGTGAATTTTCAGACGATTTTATTGAATCTGTAGAAATTCTTTGCAGATATTTAACAGGTTCTTTTTTATCATCTGATTGTTTGTTATATAAAGGTTTTAAAAATTCATCAATTTTAACAAACATTTCCTCTAAGGAATTGAAATCAGAGTTCATAAACAGATCAAATTCTTTTTTCGAATTGATAGAATCTAGAGAAGTTGAAGATGATGGATCAGACAACTTTTTGTTCTCAGACTGTTTTTGTAACTTTTGTTTCAGAATTTTGAGTTCAGCCTTAAGAGATTTATTTTCTGTCTCAAAGTTTTTGATTTTCAATTCAAGATCAGAGTTTATCTTTTCTAGAATTGAAAATGGTAAATACAACTTTTGAGATTGAGTAGTAGATTCAGATAAATCCTTTTCAGAATATGTCTGAATATACTATTCTTTAATATCAGTATTATTACTTGATTCATTTATTCTGTTATAGTCAACAGAATTTTGCATTTTATCTGATCTTAATCTTTTTGATTCTTCACTAGATTATACTTCATCAGATGCTTTCATAAAAGTCATTTTTAATCCTAAATTCATATATCTGACATCATATAAAGTCGGTGAATTGGATATAGCCTTTGTCAGATACTTAGGATTTTCCCAACCAATACTAGATTTAGAATTGTAAAATATTGTGTCTTTTGGTTGATTTAAATAGATGGTTTGATCTGTTTGACCTCTTTTGATAAATTCATCTTCCATCTTCTTTATTTTCTCATAAAGCTTAGTTCTTTCTTCAAAAATGGCATGATATTTTATAGAAAAATTTGAAGCTTCTAATTCTGCCATTCTCAGTTTTTCTTGTAGGTCAGATATATTGTTATTAAGTTCTTGGATTTTGCTTTGAAGTTCTTTTTCTTTGTCTTGTAAATCTGAAACTGCTCGTAATGCCAATGCTTTATCTTTGGAAAAATCTAAAACTAAATTATGTTCATTCCGTAACTTGTTTTCCAAAGAGTGAGCATGTTTCTTTTCAGCCTTTAATGATTTTTCAAATTTCTTAAGCATAAAGACCATCTGTGTTAATTTCTCTTCAAGCATACATGAATCATCAATTTCAGAGTCAGAGTTAGTATTTACCTACGGTGTTTCTAAACTATCTGATTTTGCTGACTCTGAATCATCATTATCCTTGTCATTGCTGCATTCAGCTTTTCCTGCTGCCATTAACGAGAACTCTTCAGTCTCTTCCACCTCAGACTCTTGTTTTTCCTCATCCTCTGAATCTGTCAGCCCAACCTATACCTCATCTTCTGCTAGCATAGCTGATTCACTCATTTCTGACTCATTGAAAACTTCTGATTTCAGGCAGATATGAGCATCCTCATCCAGTATGTCTTCATCCTCAGATAATTGTAGCCAATGGTCATCCTCTGCCATAAGAGCTTTTCCAGCTTCCTTTTCTTCGGCTAGGAGAGCCTTTCTTGTATAGTAGTCAGAGTTTTTGACTACTGGCAGTCTTCACTCACGGGCAAAGTGACCTGGTTTTCCACAGTTATACCATTTCTGCTCTGTTTCTTTCTTCGCTGATTTATCAGAATTTTTCATATTTTTCAATTTTTCTGCCACTGCTCTCACCAGATCTTTCATACTTTTCCTTCTTTTCAATGTTCCTCGAGCCAGTCTTGTAGCGCAATTTGTTGTTGGTTGGCTTACGATAGAATTTCTTTTAAAATGCTTTAGTTAGTAGTGCCATCTGCTTTTTCATCTCTTCTATCTCGGAGTCTGCAGATGAATCTGATGTGTCTGATTCGGAAAAGCTACTGCTGACTACTGCCCGTTTCTCCTTTTTCAGCTTATATTTATACTTCTTTTCAGCCAATAAAGCCAAAGGGTCAGCAGTCTCTTTCTCAGCTTTCTTCTTGCCAGATAATTTCCTCAAAACAACCTCTTGGTAATTATTGAGGTTTTCAAAAATCATATGGAAGTCCATCTCTTCAATGTCCTTCGTTTGTTGGATAATCATCGCATACTTTTCCCATTCCGGGTTCAGTACTTTTAAGAACTTGACATTGATATCCAGATTGGACTTTGTCACTCCATTTCTTTTCATCTCACTTACCAGACTGACAAACCTCAGGTAAGTGTTTTCCATTAATTCTCCTTCTCGAGCTCGAAAATTCTCGAATGTCATCAGACTGTTTCTTGCTCTGTTTGTTGCAGCCCTGTCAGATCTCCTCATAAGTTTACACACCTCATCCCATATGGATTTGGCGGTCTTTGTGTTTGTAAGACATCTATAGATGTCATTAGGGATTGAGATCAGTAATAGCTTCCTGGCTGTTTTGTCCCCTAACTTTCTTTTCTTCTGTGCCTCAGTTAAATTTGTAACCTCAACTGTTCTTGGTGGAATTTGGGGATTTCCAGTGGGTACTCCAGGAATTGTTTCCATGAATACAGCTGGTCCTTCTGTTAAAGACTTTAACATTTCTTCCGAAAGATCATGAAAACTTATGAATTCTATAAACCTCTCCCTCCACTGAACGATTCTCCGCGATAGAGAATTGGGGGTTTAGTCTCTGATCCCATGGCAAGAGCGTCTTTTGACATTGTGATTGACATTTAGGAAACTATTCAAGATCTGATGAAATTTGATTAAAATTGAAACTGTTGATCAACGGTTGAAAATTGATCAAACTTTGAAAGAATATTTAGTGAAACTCGATTGAATCAGATGATCAACTCGAATGATAAGTTGATCAACTCGAACCAGTGTACAATCAACTCGAATCTATAACAAATGAACTTGTTAGAAGAAATAATCAACTCGAATCAAGTAGTGATTAAACTCGAATGACTCAGTGTGAGACTCGATTGATTCTATGCAAGTCTCAATTGATTCTGTGTTAAACTCGATTGATTCTGTGTTAAACTCGATTGATTCTGTGATAAACTTGATTGATTCTGTGTTAAACTCGAATGAGCTCTGTATGAAACTCGAATGAGTTCTGTGTTAAACTCGAATGAGACTAAGAGCAACTCGAATTAAGCTTCTGTGCAACTCGATTGATACGTTGTGATTAATTTCTTGATGAAGTTAACTTTGGATCAACTCGAACTTATTTCAGTTCAACTCGAATGAAATGAGAGTCAACTCGATTAGCAATGCAAGTCAACTCGGTTACAAATGGAAGTCAACTCGATTAAAATTACAAGTCAACTCGAATGAATAACATGTCCAACTCAGTTGACACTAAAGTCAAACTCGATTTGAGCTTGTTATCAACTCGATTGGTAATATCAGTCAACTCGAATTGCACATGAACATAGAATAATTCGAGTTTCTTAGTTTTTCAGAATTTTTAAGTCTGAAATTCAGTTTAATTTGTAAAACACAGCTATTTTCAACGAAATTGAAATCGAAGGTAAGGATTATGATTTCAAACATTTTTTGTGAAAGTATATTGTCCAGAAACAGATCTAAAAGTGACTTTTGCAATAAAACAGTGAAGAACTTTAGGTTTTTCAAAATTTCAGAAAAATCACTAGATCTTTTTCTGTGTTTGATGAATCAAAAAAATTATATTCAATTGAATCGATTCCCTATCCTTTTCCTTCGATCCAATTTACAGAATCTATAATCAACAGGATAAAAACCCTTGTTGATTATTAGGTTTTTCGAAAAAAAATTCAAGAACACTGTTCGAAAAATCCAATTTCAGATAAAAATTCACCCCTATATGCTCTGATACCAATTGTGAAATGTAGATTCCTAAAAATCAATCAACAATAGCAATTAATCAAGAACACTAACCGAATGCTTCGATTGATGACAGATTGATTACAAAATGGAGAATAGAAGAATCGTGTACTGTAGCCCTAGCACTGAAATCCTTGCATTCAATATTCTAACTGTCAGATCTGTTTTCTATTACAAAGTCAAAGTCCTATTTATATACTATTCACAATTATGGACTAATTACAAAACACATCCTAGACTTTGTATTACATCAACAAAATATATTCCAACAGTTTACAAGGATAGTTTGACACAACTTCCATTAGTTTAAATTTATTGTTTTTAAAAGGGTTAATATCGAAAAAACCATACCAACTTTCATGAATTTATCGACTAAGTCACTGTATTTTTTTCCGAGTGTTTAAGTCCCTAGACAATATTTGTCAATATTTTTCTTATTCAAAACTATATATTTGACCTGTTTAGCAGGTTACTAACCGGTAAACGGTACAGTGACCTAAACATGAAAAAAGAAATTTCAAATACTTAATCACAAAAAATAAGAAAAGAAAGTTCATTTTTTTAATACTAAACTATTTGAGAAAATAACTGTTTTACCTGTTATGCAGGTAGCAGGTTAAAAATAGATAGTTTTGAATAACACAAACTTTGTTTAGGGACTTAAATACTCGGGAAAAAAGGTTCAGTGACTTAGAGGGTGTTTGGATTAGCGTTTGAATAAGTGCTGTAGCGTTTCGGAAACTAATAATCAAATAATAGTTGTAACAAAAAGTGCTGTCGGAAATGTAGTGTTTGGTTTAGCTTCTGCTGTTTACTACCGTAATTATCAAATCATCAATTTTAAAGTGTTTGGATTTGTATTGTAACTTGTAAAATGACCCAATAATCACTTATTAAACAAATAAGCTACATTTTTTAACTTATGAAAAAGTGTGGTAGAAATAATTCTAAACGCAAATAATCACTAATTAAGGTATGCAATCCAAACACTTTTAACCAATTATTTGCGTTATTGTAACGTAAAAAGCTAATAATCTCATCTATAACGAAGACCAAACACCCTATTAATTGATAATTGCATGAAAGTTCGTGAAGGGTTTTTCAATATTTACCGTTTTTTAAAAACTTAAACTCTTATTTATTTATAAGCTACAATTGAATTAACTTCTTTTAGAAGATTATTACAACTCTACTTCAAATAGTTTTTGAAAGTATTCTAAGTTCATAAAAAGATAAAATAATCTTAATTTAGTTTCCATGTTTATAATTTAGGTTAATTTATCTATGTATTTTTAAATTATTTTATATTTTCACATTTCAATTTTAATTTATAAAAAATAGTTATTCACCCATTACCATGGGCGGACCCATATGTTATTGATGCATAGCACGTGTCACCGGTCTCTCGGCTTGTAGCGTAACTTTTTACAACCTTTTGTTTGTGCAATTGGTGTTGTTTGAACGTGCAATCATGTTTTTCAAGTATTAACACATTTATTAAAATAATTTAATAAAAGAACTTTATAACCTTCAGTCAAATAAATAACTTTGCAGTATAATCATTTGTAATTTAACATAACAAACAAATAATTAATAATTATAAGCCTAAAATTATATAACCAATAAGCCAAGTCCATTGTTTTAATTTAAGCCTAAATCTTATGAATTTCAATTAATAAATCTAGTTTTGTGATAAACCGTCGTTAATCTGTCGCTGAATACCGTCGATAAATCGTGGTTAATCTGTCACTAAGCTGATGTCACAAATTCCTTGCTGAAATCCGTTGATAATATGTCGCTGATATGTCGCTAAGTTGCAGTCACAAATCTGTCATTGAAATCTGTCGGTAATCCGTCGTTGATCTGTCATTTAAAATCCGTCGCTAATCTATCATTGATAAGTCGCTAATCCGTCGTTAATACGTCGCTAAAGTTCCGTCGCAAATTCCGTCACAAGATCCGTCGCTGATACTCATTTTTCTAGTAGTGAAACTACTAGTTTATGAATCCACGTATTACGTGAATAAATTTTAATAGATAATTGGTTAGATAAAATTGAATTAAATTTAAAATTAAACCATATAATGTTAATTCTAAGAAAACATATAACAATTATTTATCTATCTTTTTAAATATTCATAAACAGTGGTTAGTTTTTTTTAACATCCTTTTAAAATTTTTATATTTTATATAATAGTTGTAGTACCCGCGCGTTTCGACGGGGTTGTGATCTTATACATATAATGTATAACTATAGAATTTAGAACTTAACTTTTTTTTTAATAATGTGGTGGCACGTGAAAATTTTAAAAAATGTATGTCAATTATAACACCCACTGTTACATGTTACTTGAAAAAACATTACATCAGACAACACAATCAGGTACATTATAGTGCTACCTCGAGGTTCCCTGGTCACTCATAGGAAGTGGAAGTGGTCATGGCTGGCAGAATAAAGCTAGTTGTTAGCACCTAACAATGTGGAATAATAACAATAGAAATACAATTGAGTCTTCAATATTTCTCTGTATAAAGATTATCTTATTTCTCACACTTTCAAAATCCACCTATATTTTAGAGACAAACCTAGCAGTAAAAATAAATATTTATCATCTCTCAATGTAACACCCTCTAAACCCAGCTAAAAGCTACGTCATTTACAATACACAGGTGGCATAAACGCATATAAATCCATTACACGTGTCAAAGGTTTACACAAACACTGATTAAATAAAACATTTCACAAACACTAACCACGAGGTCTAGAAGTCAACCCGACATACAAAACCCGACCCGAACACAAATTTTCACATACAAACCCAGTACAACCGACCCATAGTTTCCCAACAGCATAAGGAGCACATCATATAACAAAATCAGAATCTCTCGGCAACAGCAAGTCAAGCTCCTATCTTCGCTCAGGAGCTGGCGGTCCTATCTTCTGTTCCCCTGATACACACATCAGACTCGAATACGTAAGCTTCGCAGCTAGTGAGTACACAAGGGCTAGAGATTGCACAGTTCACATAAACACATATCGCATGTCACATGGCAACCCTACACTACATGGCATAACACATGCCAACCGACCTCTAATCAGAGACCCTAGAGATCCAATACAGAAGGAGATTCTCATCTCCATTGGGGAATCCCTCCCCCCTGGAGCCAAGCCACGCCCGTGGAGGCTAACAAGAGTAACGGTTGTATATATATATATGGGAACCCTACACAGAGTTAAACAGAGCTACACCGCTCCCGCGATAACCCATCGCGATAAACTATAATGGATCTCAAGCATATGACACATATAAAGAAAGAAGGATCATACATGAGGGGCAACTCGCAGTGCCCAACACAATCACAACAATCATGTATGCATATATTATGACTCGATAAAAGTAGGCCCTTTGAAAAGAACTCGTGTACTCACCTGGATCACCCTGCACAATCTACCTAACTGATCGATTCGAACCCGGCCCGTGACAGTCTCTGACAATCCCTGTACACAAAATAATTCTCCCCACATTAATCCCAATTATCCCATAACTTGTTAAAATACCCAAATAAACCCCATAAAGCAGCCCAACGGACCCCCAAAGCCCAAACCGACCCAAGCCCACTGGAGCCGGATCGTGGCCGCACTGGCCCGATCGCAGCCCGCGCTCAGGAAGATCATCGCGGCCGCGCTTGGCGCGTCGCGACCGCGCTCGCGATGCAGAACAGCTTCCCATGTTCGGTTTCAGTTCTGTCCAGGAGGTAAAAACCTCCCCTAGCTCTCGATTTCCAGCAGACAGGTGCATGTAAACAACACCAAAACCCTTCTAAAACACATACACACCCATTCCCAACATATACCCATGTTTAACACACAAAATCGCATCTAATTTGGAGAAATCTTTACCTTAAACTCAAGAACACACTTTGGAGGATTCAATTCTGATTTTGCAACTTCAATCACTTGTTTTTGGCTTCAATTTAGGCTTTAGCAGCACCAAATCACACACACACACACACACACACTGATCCTTTAGGTTTTTGCACAAAAGGAAAGGAAAAAGGAACGTCACATACACATATACGTATCTATACGGATCCGATTATATCGCGGGTTCGACACCGATACCCGACCCCAATATTAAAAATCCACTATGTATATCATTAAATCCCATTTAATCTCGTGGATTTAAAATTATAGTTTATCCATCAAAATTATATCTCGAATCCACGTAATCCCCGTCCTGACACGTATAATTCACTATACGGGACGCAATTGGACCAACGCAATACTCAATAATATAATTAGTCAATAGGATAATTACACGTACCTACTCGGGAGTCGGGGTGTTACAAATCCTCCCCCCTTACAAAGATTCCGTCCCGGAATCTAACTCTAGCTCTGGAATAGGAAAGGATAGCGACTCCGCATCTCAGACTCGGGCTCCCAAGTTGCGCTGGTACCCTTATGATGTTTCCATTGAACGAGTACCAATGATATCTCCTTATTGCGCAACTTCTTCACCTTTCGATCAGTAATCATCTTTGGCTGCTCAGCATATCTCAACTGATCGTCCACGGATATCTCTGACAGCGGCACATACTGATCCTCCTTCACTAAACACTTTCTCAGATGGCTCACGTGGAATGTAACATGAACACCGGCTAACTCTGGCAGCAATCTCAATCGGTAGGTCTGATCTCTGACCCTGGAAATGATCTCAAATTGCCCTATATACCTTGGACTCAATTTGCCCCGGTGCCTGAATCGGATTACCCATTTCCACGGAGATACTTTTAGCAACACCTGATCCTCGACACTAAAATCAAGCTCGGAAGTACGGCGGTCAGCATAGCACTTCTGACGGCTCTGTGCGACACGCATATGCTCCCGGATCACAGCTACTTTATCACTCGTCTCCTGAAGTAGCTCGGGCCCACTGATCGGTCGCTCACCGACCTCACCCCAACACACGGGGGTTAGACACTTACGGCCATATAATGCTTCGAACGGTGCCATCTTAATCGAGGCATGGTAGCTATTATTGTAAGCAAACTCTACTAACCGGAGATACACATCCCAGCTACCTCTGAAGTCTATGGCACATGCTCTCAGCATATCCTCGAGTGTCTGATTTGTACGCTCAGTCTGCCGATCTGTCTGAGGCCTGTAAGCTGTACCCAGCTCAACCCGGGTACCCAGCTCTCTCTGGAAGCTCTGCCAGAACCGCGAGGTGAATCGAGTATCGCAATCAGAAGTAATCGACTTCGAAATCCCATGCTGCGACACCACCTCATCAATATACAGTCGCGCTAGCTGATCCATCGTGATCGTAGCCCGAACCGCAAGAAAATGCGCACTCTTAGTCAAACGGTTCACTATGACCCAGATCATATCGTTCCCACGCACCGTACAACTCTCGGAGGTTTCTGGTGCTCACTTTTGACCCGCAAACATGTCATACACTGCTCGACATAACGGCCTACATCCCTTTTCATACCCGGCCACCAGTACAACTCTCGGAGGTCTCGGTACATCTTGGTGCTCCCAGGGTGAATAGACAACCTCGATTTATGCGACTCATCAAGGATCAGCTGTCGCAAGTCCCCAACTCTGGAAACCCAAACTCTGCCTCTCAACATATATATCCCTCGGTCATCCCTGATCAACAACTCTGTCTGCCCTACCAACCTCTCCCTTTTCACATTCTGCTCCCGCAAACCCTCTATCTGTGCCAATCTCAGACTGTCAATCAGGGTAGAGGTGATCTCGAGTCTCACAGCTCAGGAAGTAACCGTCTGGACACACGCCTTACGGCTCAAGGCGTCAGCTACTACGTTCGCCTTCCCAGGGTGATACTGTATCTCACAGTCGTAGTCTTTCAGGAGCTCTAAACTGCGTCTCTATGTTCAAATCCTTCTGACTGAAAAGATACTGAAGGCTCTTGTGATCAGTATATACCACAAACTGGGACCCATATAGATAATGTCGCCATATCTTTAGCGCAAATATTAAGGCATCCAACTCAAGATCATGGACAGTATGATTTTCTTCATACGTCTTCAGTTGTCTCGAAGCGTAGGCAATCACCTTGCCTCGCTGCATCAATACACTGCCCAGCCCTGTCCTCGATGCATCATAGTATACGGCGAAGTCCTCCGTACCCTCAGGCAAAGCCAACACCGGCGCCTCACATAACCGAGCTCTCAACTCAGCAAAGGCAGTCTCCTGCTCGTCATTCCACTCGAATGGTACGCCCTGCCGTGTCAGTCTCGTCAACGGCATGGCTATCCTCGAAAAGTTCTGAATGAACCGTCTGTAGTAGCCTGCTAATCCCAATAAAACTACGGATCTCTGGCACGGTCTTAGGCTGCTCCCAACTCATCACAGCCTCAATCTTCACGGGATCCACCTTGATGCCCTCGCTGCTCACAACATGGCCCAAGAACTGCACCTCTCGGAGCCTAAACTCGCACTTTGAAAATTTCGCATAGAGTCTCTCTCTCTGCAGCACGCTCAGGACCTCCCTCAAGTGCTGCTCATGCTCCTCAGCGCTCCTCAAATAGATCAATATGTCGTCTATGAACACGATCACAAATCGATCCAACATGGCTCTACACACCCTGTTCATTAAATCCATGAAGGATGCGGGTGCGTTAGTCAGTCCGAATGGCATGACTAAGAACTCGTAGTGTCCATAGCGCGTCCTGAAGGCTGTCTTGGGCACATCCTCTTCCCTGACCTTCAGCTGGTGATATCCCGATCATAAATCAATCTTCGAGAAGAAGCTAGATCCCTGTAGCTGATCAAATAAATCATCAATCCGCGGAAGTGGATATCTATTCTTCACAGTCACTTTATTCAACTCTTTGTAATCGATACACATTCGCATGGTACCGTCTTTCTTCTTCACGAACAACACCGGTGCTCCCCACGGTGATGAGCTCGGACGGTTTAATCCCCTATCCAGCAACTCCAGAAGCTGAGTCATCATCTCTCGCATCTCAGTGGGTGCCAGCTTATAAGGTGTCTTCGCAATCGGCACCGCTCCAGGGATAAGGTCGATCCGGAACTCTACCTGGCGATCTGGCGGTAGCCCAGGCAGCTCATTTGGGAATACCTTAGGGTAGTCTCGCACTACAGGTACATCCCCTACCTTTGTCTTCTCCTTCTGGGCGTCAATACATAAGCCAGGAAGGTTTCGCAGCCCTTGGTCACGTATCTCTGAGCTCTAACCATCGAGACGATCCCAATCTCGCCCTTTCGCCTCTCCCCGTAAACTGTCACGGTCTCGGTCTCAGAAATCGGTATCCTGATCATCTTCTTAGCACAAAGATTGTCTGCCTGGCGGGCTGTCATCCAGTCCATACCGACGACCACATCAGAGCTGCTGATCTCAATAGGCAGTAGATCGATCAGGAATCGGTGAGTATCGATCTCGAGTACACCCTCTCGATATACACGGCTCACTAACGCAGTACTGCCATGTACCCTCTCGACAATCAATGGCACAGACAATACAGTAGGAGCAACAGTAAAGTAAGCACAGAAGGACACTGACACATATGAGCGATCGACTCCAGAATCAAATAAGACTCGCGCACGCAAGCCATTCAGAATGTACGTACCCGTAACAACATCTGGAGCATCTCTGGCCTCCTTAGCTGTGGCCTGGAACACTCAGCCTCTGGCTCTCGGAGCTGCATCCCTGCGGGAGGTGGAAGAAGAAGGCTCCGCTCTGGCACCGCTCCTGCTCGCCCCCGGTACTACTGGTGCTGTCTCTGGGCAATCTCTCATGCGGTGACCTGGCTTCCCACATCGGAAGCATAATGCCTCAGGGGATGTGCAAGCTGTAGCTGTGTGGCCGAACTGACCACATCTGAAACATCGGAACTGGTCACTAGCACATGGCCCAGCATGCCTGCGATGGCATCTCGGACAATCTCGCTCCTCAGGCGAACTATTAACTCTGCTCCCTGATGCCCGGGTGCCCTGCCCAACACTGCTCTGACTGGCCGCATGGCTGTCTCTCTGGCCCTGACCTCTGGATCTCTCATCTTGGCCTCTATCTCTGCCTCTGTCTCTGCCCCTGTCTCTACGCGAACCTGTGCTCTACTCCTGATGACGGCCCTGCTCGGGCTGCTGATCCCTCGGTTCGCGCCAGTAACTGGACTGCTCGGAGGCCCCTGTACGCTGTCTCTGGGTGGGCGGCTGCTCCCGCTGCCTCTTGATCTCTCGCTCTCTCATGCGAGCTAACTTTAGCGCCCTGGCAAAAGATGACGTCTCCTGTAGTCCCACAAACTCCCTGATGTCTAGTCTCAGGCCGTCAACAAAAGCATCGGCCTTGCGCCTCTCTGTATCCACATGGTGCGGCGCAAAGTGGGAGTACTCATTAAAGCGGTCCAAGTACTGCTACACGTATAGATCCCTCTGCTGCAGATGGAGGAAACGGCGCTCCATCTCTCTTTGCTCGTCACGGGGTTTGTACTGAATCTCGAACATGGTCTTAAACTGGACCCAAGACATCGCATATGCACGAGAATCAGACATAGAAGACTCAATAGATCTCCACCACTGTGAGGCTTCACCTCTCAACTGATACATGGCATACCCAACCATATCTTTCGGGTCCACATGACCAACCCGAAACGCGGACTCGATCTCGCGCTCCCACGCGAGTGCCATCCCTGGCACACCCCCACCTCTGAACTCTGGGGGATTCCCAGTCATGAAATCCTTAAATGAACCCCCTCGCTGAGATGTAAACGAAGAGGCACCCGTGCCCATATCCTGACCACCCCAGCACGTGGTCCCATATCATGTCCCTGCTCCCTCTCCTGCTCTCTCTGCTGTCTATAGAACTTTGTGAGAACCTCAAGCAACTCTGACTTGGGGATATACTCATCACCCGGTGGCTTACCCGCGCCAGAACCCTCTCCCTGATCTGCCATACTGATCTGCACAAAACAAGGCAATTAAGCACAAGAAGTAAGTCACCCAGCGTTATACACTAAGCCAGGATAATTAAATCCTCTAGCTTCCGTCACCCGAATACTCCCCAAGAATCTGAACACGGTCTAATCTCAAGCATCCCCCGATACTTAATGCTAAAACCATAAGCTCTGATACCATACATGTAACACCCTCTAAACCCAGCTAAAAGCCACGTCATTTACATTACACAGGTGGCATAAACGCATATAAATCCATTACACATGTCAAAGGTTTACACAAACACTGATTAATTAAAACATTTCACAAACACTAACCACGAGGTCTAGAAGTCAACCTGACATACAAAACCCGATCCGAACCCAAATTTTCACATACAAACCTAGTACAACCAACCCATAGTTTCCCAACAGCATAAGGAGCACATACATATAACAAAAGCAGAATCTTTCGGCAACAGCAAGTCAAGCTCCTATCTTCGCTCAGGAGCTGGCGGTCCTATCTTCGGTTCCCCTGATACACACATCAGACTCGAATACGTAAGCTTCGCAGCTCGTGAGTACACAAGGGTTAGACACTGCACAGTTCACATAAACACATATCGCATGTCACATGGCAACCCTACACTACATGGCATAACACATGCCAACCGGCCTCTAATCAGAGACCCTAGAGATCCAATACAGAAGGAGATTCTCATCTCCATTGGGGAATCCCTCCCCCCCTGGAGCCAAGCCACGCCCATGGAGGCTAACAGGAGTAACGGTCGCATATGTATATATATATATATATATATATATATATATATATATGTATATATATATATATATATATATATATATATATATATATATATATATATATATATATATATATATATATATATATATATATATATATATATATATATATATATATATATGGGAACCCTACACAGGGTTAAACAGAGCTACACCGCTCCCACGATAACCCATCGCGATAAACTATAATGGATCTCAAGCATATGACACGTATAAAGAAAGAAGGATCATACCTGAGGGGCAACTCGCAGTGCCCAACACAATCACAACAATCATGTATGCATATATTATGACTCGATAAAAGTAGGCCCTTTGAAAAGAACTCATGTACTCACCTGGATCACCCTGCACAATCTCCCTAACTGATCGATTCGAACCCGGCCCGTGACAGTGTCTGACAATCCTTGTACACAAAATAATTCTCCCCAGATTAATCCCAATTATCCCATAACTTGTTAACATACCCAAATAAACCCCATAAAGCAGCCCAACGGACCCCCAAAGCCCAAACCGACCCAAGCCCACTGGAGCCGGATCGCGGCCGCACTGGCCCGATCGCGGCCCGCGCTCGGGATTAACATCGCGACCGCGCTCGCGATGCAGAACAGCTTCCCCTGTTCGGTTTCAGTTCTGTCCAAGAGGTAAAAACCTCCCCTAGCTCTCGATTTCCAGCAGATAGATGCATATAAATAACACCAAAACCCTTCTAAAACACATACACACCAATTCCAAACAGATACCCATGTTTAACACACAAAATCACATCTAATTTGGAGAAATCTTTACCTTAAACTCAAGAACACACTTTGGAGGATTCAATTCTGATTTTGCAACTTCAATCACTTGTTTTTGGCTTCAATTCAGGCTTTAGCAGCACCAAATCACACACACACTGATCCTTTAGGTTTTTGTACAAAAGGAAAGGAAAAAGGAACGTCACATACACATATACGTATCTATACAGATCCGATTATACCGCGGGTTCGACACCAATACCCGACCCCAATATTAAAAATCCACTATGTATATCATTAAATCCCATTTAATCTCGTGGATTCATAATTATAGTTTATCCATTAAAATTATATCCCGAATCTATGTAATCCCCATCCCGACACGTATAATCCACTATACGGGACGCAATTGGACCAACGCAATCCTCAATAATATAATTAGTCAATAGGATAATTACACGTACCTGCTCGGGAGTCGGGGTGTTACACTCAAGTACCCCAAGATTAGGAGTAAACAAATTTTACAACAAAAACCTGATGCATGATTAATAAGCTTGAAGATATGATCATGATATATATTAACCTGATTTAGAACTCACTCCTTCCCATGCTTTCCATGTTTTTATGTCAGAACATGTACCTGTAGGTGCGTTTGGTACAGAGAATGGAATTGCAGAGAAATGACAACAGAGAATGGAATTGCTGAGAAAGGGAATTGGTCTGGAGAAAGAAAATTGATTCATCTGTTTGGTAGAATAGTCAATTCAACAGAGAAATGTAACAGAAAATCATGTCTCTTGTTTGGTACAACAGAGAATTCAAATAGAATTCTGTAACTAATCAATTTATTATTTGCAATCATAATTATTTTGTAAAAACTTCTTATTCAAAACCAAAAATACTATAATTTTACATTTCATTGATAAAACAAAAAAATTACCAACATAATTTTTATAATATAGGCTTACATGCATCTCAATAACTTATATAGAAATCTCAATAACAACTTATATACCTGTTGGATTAAATGACACACAACATGCATAATTGAAAGTGAGAAAACATTATTCAGTCTCTACGTACAAGAACGATTCTTTCCCATTCAAACACACTTGAATTTTCTACATCTAAATTTGAAATAAAGTGCACAAGTGACCACTTCTTGCCAAGAATATTTGAAACCACCAGTAAGATACTTTGGAGGATTAGCTTCAACGGGGCATTGTATTCTGGATAGTGATGATGTCAAAGTACTTCCTCCATCAGGCAACACATATGATCATGAGTTAACAGTCAACACAATGATGAAAATTGATTGGTCCAGAAAATTACAGCATCTGTAGTGAATTCCAGATCATCTGATTCATTTGTTCATAGAGTAAAATCACATTTTCAAATGACATCACATACGATCGGTGCAAATACTTGATTACCTCTTCGTTACAGAAGAATTGAAGTTCCAACCATTATCAGATGCATCATTCGATGTTTGAGATATTGATGTTGTTGTTGTCTCAAATACACAGATTTCTCGCCCATAACTTTGCTTTGCAGCAGCAATCTTTTCTTGAATTGGCAAGATCATCACCAAATGGTATAATCGGTGCAACACATCGATCATTCCTAGAACAAAAGATAGTAAATCCAACATACGGCAAAGTTTTTCTATTTTCTTCTTTTTGTCTTCAATTAATCTAACATTCAATTTTAGCAATTACAAACCAAATATTAAATTGGAGTGATTGTGCAGAGGTCTAATGGCACATCAAAAAATTAGCTTTGTAAGTAGACCTCAGGGCAAACTGACAAAGTGTTTTTACCGACATGAATACTTTTTCACAAAAGAATATGCCTGTCATATTGTGCAAATTCTATAAACCATAAACGAAATCAAGACAAATATGGATGAGAATCTTGATATTTGAATTAGTTTAACAAGTTTCAGGCACACGAGATGTTGTAAGGGTGTAATCAAGTCTAGCCAACTTACAAACTACAAGATGCATATACGTAACATTGTTGTTGATGTCACAAACAAACACACACCACAGACTCCTCTACACACAACACACTAATTACTTAGTTTATTTCAAACTTAATAGCAGCAACATTAATTAGTAAAACAGAAAGTGACTGTGCGTTATGCTGAATCTCGGTGTGGCCTTCTAGCCTTAATTGGTTGATTATACACACACAAACACTACATATGCACTTAGTTTATAAAGTGGAATAAGGTGTTGTCGCTATTGTATGTCCAGTCTGAGACTTAGCTTGGAATTGAGTCTCAAATTTCTTCTTTTTCATGCAAACACCAAACACAAACACACTGCACAACACAGACACAAACACTGCACTTATACATTCTGTTTTAAATCCTTTCAGCAGCAAATGGTGTGACAAAACAGGATCATAAATGACGATGCATGCAATCTAAATGATCAATAATCAACATCGAATGATAAGGGGTCAGGCAAAAGGTCAATGGCCTGCTTAGCCATCCGTTTCAGACACTAATAGAAACGGAACTCGCATATGTAGACACAGACACGACACAACACAAACTGCAGGGACATTTCTTTCTATTTTTACTCTTTCTTCTTTTTTTATTTTTTCAGCGGCAAATAATTGAACGAATGACAAGGATTAATGGAGATTGATACATAAAATTGATCAATAAACACCAAAGATGGGATAAAGCCAATAATGTCATATCAATATGAGATTCAACATGTGATGTGCATCACTAATTTTAGAGATCACAATTCATCAAATAGGAACAATAACCGAATAGCCCATGATATAATTGAATATGAACAAAAAATTACCTTGAAAATGGGATTGCAAGCAAAAGAAAGTCATGGATTGCCGTTTGTGATGAAGTTTGGCTTAGAGAAATCCAAATCGCTGAGACAGAGGTAGAAGGAAAACCGTGAAGTTGAGGCGGTGGTTGCTCATATAATTTGGCGATGGTAACCATAAAATCGCCACATGAATCCAGAAAAAATGAAATCGGGAACTATTGTCATCTTGTAATAAAAAATCATTGATTAAAATTAATACACCTTTTCTTTATCTCCTTGGAACCAACACATAAAACCAAATAGCATCTCATGCTATATCAATTACTTGAATGCAAGCTCCAGATCTTGTATAAGGGTATTTTATAGTTTCTTCGCATTTGCTAATGAAGGTCGATCAGCCTAAACATAAAATAAGATCAACTATAATTAGACGAAGGAGAAGCAAAGTGTGTAACAAGAAAAAATTTTAGGCTATTGTTATTTTTTAAGCAACCAACTATCAAATTATCCATTGTAGTTCCTCGTACTTTTTATCTCATTGAAGTATCTCCACTATGATTTTTTTTCTACACGTCCTAATACTTTTTTGGTACCCTTAACGTTCTAACATTACTTTTTAGTTACCCTCATGTGATATGAGGCTTAGGTAGAAATAACATTAATGTTCATAGACTTGTTTTGAATTTATTAACAACAAAAATTCACATATGTGGACAAATACATGTGTATAAAAAGAAGTTAGAGACTTGAGGAGACTAAAGATCACCATAATATTATATATTTTTGTATTTTAACCTTTACAATATGACTGAAAAAAGAATATTTTAATAACACGATTGAAAACAAATGGCATTAAGAGGATCAAAGAACAACGTGGTGAAAACTAAATTCATTGTGTACCTTTTCTTTAACATCCTTTATCACTTCTCTGCCTTACAGTAGATTTCAGATTCACATCAGCATCATGTGTGATTTGAATCCCTTGCCGTTGAGTTGTGTTGCAAGGTTCGAATAGGATCTCCAGCTTTTCCAGTACGAACACCAACCTACACAAACTCTTCTAGGAGTGAAGGAACTAATGCAATAAAATTATGTAACATGTTTTTAAGAGTGTTGTAATTTAATAAGTAAAATAAAGTATAAATAAAGGACTCGGTTGCTACGTTAAGCAAATTTCAAAATGTAAAAATGTAGCAACAAACTCTTCTTTTAATCTCTAATAGCAACCAACTTCATTCATGTTACACATATTAGCAACCAATATATAAAATATGTAAACACAACACCGAATAAAGACCATATATATATACATATATATATATATATATATATATATATATATATATATATATATATATATATATATATATATATATATATATATATATATATATATATATAGCATCACTTATGTGAGAAACAATATTTTTTAGACATACTCATTAGACAATGCATACAGCAGTATTGAACACTAAAATGCAAAAATAGCCAAAAAATGTTAAAACATCATCAAAAGAAGCAAAAACAACAGGCAACATGTTATAACATAAAAACAGGCAAGACAACATCAATAACCACAAACAGAGCTCTAAAAATACAGAAAAATATCATCAAAAGTAGAAATAAAAATCTTTAAATTTTAAAAAGTATGCAAACCGCATTAACAACAATGAATGAACACAAAAAACAATGGACAAAACCCCAAAAACAACAAGGTGATGTGCGTTTTCAGTCAATGCACAACTTGGAAATAAAGTTGGCTAATGTGGGAGTATGATAGTTTACCTTGTTTTCCTTTTATGACAATCGTTCATGCACCCACAATGATGAGGAATTTAGGGCTTTAATAACCTTAACAAAAATTTTAGAAATTAGTTTGGTTCAAGTGATAATATGTTGATCCTACCTAAATACCCTTTGTGATCATGCCCCTACGATTAAACAGTAAAGTTTATAGTTTAAATTCAAAACAGAAAGATAAGTAACTCAAGGGAAAAAGGGAAAATAGTATTTCTCACCCTCGATGTGATCATGTGAACTACAAACAAGTACGTCCCAAGGGAAAGACTTGAGGGTGACACAACATTGATATTTTATAAACCATGACCTTCATCCCCAAACACCAAATTAATCATGCAAACACACCATGACAGGGACTTCCAACATTATTTTGACAAATTGAAAGAAAATTCTCACATAAAAGGTAGTCAAGACAATGGTATATTTAAAATCCATATCAAACCAAGTCTCGTTGATTGGATGCATGATTTTCCACACATATACATCCAAATACTTATAGTATCATAATACAAAAGAATACTATTTTATTTATCATCCATTACGTCGGGGAACAGTTTACAAACTTTACACAGAGTGACAACACAACGTAAGAAAGACCATAGATATTAAAATTATGGATTTAAGCATTTTTCATTAAGTACCCTAGTCTCTAGCTCATTAAACCCATGACACGACACTTCAATGGCCACTAGGGGAGAGAAAAAACACAGTGAAAAAAAATACAAACTCGATTGAAAACAAACATTGGAAAAGAAGTTGATAGAACCCGTATTCGAGATGGGTTAGTTCTCCCACAGAAACGAGAAGAGTAGACAATCTAGAGCAAATTTTCTGATAATTTCTTCAACAAATTACAATGTTTTAAATAGTAAAAGAAATGGAAATAACATCCTAGTCTAATGCAGAACATGGATATGTCGTTGAACCACTTGATTAATGCTTCCTGCTTCGATGTGCATGCATGAGGAAAACCAGGAAAGTGGGAGAATTGTTCAGCAACCGTTGGAGACCACTTCAATTAAGTAATCTGCTGGGTTTCTTCTGGATTCGTTTGGGCCTGTCTTGAAGTTGGGCTGGTTGTGGCTGGCACGTATCAATACCCTCCCGTTGGAGAACGGACGCACCCTCGTGTCCGATGAAGTCTAGAAAACAAGTTGAGATTTCAGAGAGATCTTCCCAGGTTGCTTCTACAGGTTCATGGTGCCTCCATTTGATGAGTATTCCATCTTTGTCACTTGACTGACGATGTCGCAAGATTGATTCTGGTTGTGGATCATATGAAGGTGCATCAATTAGTAATTCACTTGGAAATTCGGAGGAAGCCGTGTGCGAGTGGCTTTCTTTGAGGAGTGACACGTGAAATACCAGATGTTCCTTGGATGCTGTAGGAAGTTCTAACTGCTAGGCTACTGGACCGATTTTTCTAATACTCGGTAGGGACCAAAAAATCTTTTGGAGAGCTTTTGATTGTCCCTAGCTGCGACGGAATGTTGACGGTAATTGCGAAGGCATATGTAAACAAAATCACCCATTTGAAACTGTTTATCAAGTCGCTTTTTGTTGGCCTGTTTACACATCCTTTGGCGAGTGTTTTCGAAGGCTATCTTCAGACTGGTGTTCAGGCGCTGATGTTCCCTTAACGACTCATCAATTGAGGCCGTGTGGTAGGAACCCAGTGTGTATTCGTGAATGGTGGCTGCCTCACGTCTGTACATTGCGCGGAAGGGTGTCGTTTGGATAGAGGAGTGAAAGCTTGTGTTATACCAAAACTCAGCCAAATAAAGATACTGGTTCCACAGTCGGGGTTCATCGTGAACGAAGGCGAGCAGGTAAGACTCTAAACATCGGTTGACCACTTCGGTTTGGCCATCGGTTTCGGGATGGTAAGCACTTGAGTGGCGGAATTTTGAACCCAATTGCTTGAAAATTTGTGTCCAGAAGTGGCTCAAAAAGAGCGGGTTTCTATCGGAGGTGATCGAGTTGGGTAAGCCATGCAGTCGATAAATATCTCTAAGGAATGTGTAGTGAGAATGTAGAGCTATAAAATGGGCAAACTTAGAGAAGCCATCAACGATTACCCATATAATCGTTTTGCCATTCGAGGGTGGGAGGTGGGTTATAAAATCCATAGTGATGTCAAACCACGTTTTGGAGGGGGTGGGTAGGGGTTGTAGTAGACCATATGGTTTGTGGGTGGGATATTTAATAGATTGGCAAATTGAGCATTTTTTGATGAAGTCAGTGACATCGGTTCTGATTGTGGGCCAATAAAAGATGGTAGGAGGCGTTGAAGTGTGGCCTTGACACAGGCATGTCCACCCAATGTGGAGGTATGGAATTCCTGTAAAATTAGAAAACGAATATTTGATATGTCAGGAATACAAAGTCGGCCTTGGACGTATACCAAGCCATTGTGCAGCGTGTGCTGTCGTATTTGGTGTAAATTGTTCTCCAATTGCTCTATCGTCTTCAGTCCCTCGGGATCACTTTTGTAATGTGAAGGGATTTCATCCGGCCATGTTGCCATGGGGCTTGAGACTGCCATGATGGTAGCCGTATCGGGTCGGCTAAGGGCATCCGCAACTTGGTTTTCTTTCCCCGGTTATAGTGTAGCTCGAAGTCGTAACCCAGAAATTTAGTGAGCCATTTGTGTTGTTCTGTGGTTTGTATCATTTGGGTGAGAAGTTGCTTCAGGCTGTGATGACCTGTGAAGACCCGAAACTTGCGACCCAACAAATATTGTCGCCATTTTTTTATTGCTTTAGTGATCGCATATAATTCGCGGATGTAGGTGGAATTGGCTTGCATCCAATCACATAATTTCTTGCTGAAGAAGGATATGGGTTTGTCGTTTTGAGATAGCACGGCGCCAATGGCGACACCCGATGCATCCGTGGTAAGATCGAATGCCTCGGAGAAGTTGGTAACGCTAATGTGATGAGATGAGCCATGGCGTCTTTGAGTTTGGCGAAAGCCGTGTTGGCAGCGTCGTTCCATGTGAACGAAGGTTACTTGAGGATCATCGTTAAGGGTGAGGCGATGTGAGCGTAAGTTGGAACAAATCTGCGATAATATCCAGTGAGGCCCAAAAAAGCACCTAAGGTTGTAAAAGAGGTTGGGTTCGGCCAAGATCTAATAGTCTCAAGTTTGTCCGGGTCGGCTGGGGCCCCATCCACTGATATAATGTGACCCAGAAATGGTATCGAAGTGGCTGCAAAGAGGCACATTGATGCTTTGGCATTATATTGGTTATCAAGCAGGGTTTGAAAGATGAATCAGAGGTGTTCATAGTGGGTGGGAAGTGAGTTACTGTAAACAAGAATATCATCAAAGAAAACCAAGACAAACTTTCGTAAAAATGACCGAAATAAATCGTTCATAGCGGCTTGGAACGTGGATGGCACGTTGGTAAGGCCAAATGGCATTACTCGAAACTCATAATGGCCGTCAATGAATGCAGTTTTGTGAATATCCTCTGGTGCGACACGAATTTGATGGTACCCGGCTTGGAGATCGATTTTAGAGAAGATCGTGGAGTCGTGTAGCTCATCGATTAACTCATTCAATGTGGGGATTAGGAAGCGATCGCGAATGGTGATAGCGTTAAGGGCTCGGTAATCGACGCAAAATCTCCATGTGCCGTCTTTCTTTTGCACTAGTAAAACTGGAGACGAGTATGGACTTTGGTTGGGTTGTATGACACCATCGGCTAACATGTTTTTGATAAGGGGTGTCATAATCTATTTTGGTAATGGGGGTAGCGATATGGTTTGATGTTGATTGGGGTAGTGTTCGGTGTGAGGGGAATACGATGGTCGTGTGGACGTGGAGGGGGAACGCTGTCTGGTGGGTCGAAGAGGGGTTGGAATTTCGTGAGCAGTGTCGCAATGGTTGGATCCGTGTGCGAGGTGGGTGTAGGTGTTGTGGGTTGGGGTGGGGAGTGATAGTAAATCATGGTCTGAAGAGAGGCTACAGAGTTTTTTCGGATGAGAGAGTGAAGAGTGCTCGGGGTAACATGGGCTGCGAATGGTTGTCCAGTGATGACACATGGTGACCCATCAACCTGGAATGATAATTGTGGGATCAAAAAATCGGCTAGGATGGGGCCTAACGAACTTAACCATGCAAGCCCAAGAATAACGTCGGCTCCTTGTACAGGGATGACAAATAAAGGAACATTAAACCTGGTCTTGTTGATTTCCACGAGGATGGCTGGGAAAAAAGATTTGCATTGCAAGAATTGTCCACTGCCAACCATGACGGGAAATGATGTTATGGCGCTAGGTTGGATGGGTAGAAGATCAGCAATCCGTGGTTCGATAATGTTATGTGTGCTACCACAATCGATTAGGATTGTAACGGGTTGGTTATGGATGTAGCCAGTGACACGTACGGCTTTCGGGGATTGAAGCCCGAAGAAGGCGGCATCCGAAAGGGATAGGTATACGGGTGGGTCGTTTGGAGCAGGTGGGTCATGGGGGTCGGTTTGGTGGGAGTCGAGGTAGAAGAACCCGGTATCTGGTAATGGATCAGTATCAACGGCAGTTTCGTTATCGGCTAGCAAGAGGAATTGTGGTGGGTTACAAATGTGGCCTGTGTGGAATTTCTCTGGGCAACGGAAACATAAACCTTCTGCACGGCGTTTTTGAAGGGCTTCCGGGGATAGGCGGGTGAAGGGAAGGGTGCTACGTGGTTTTGGTGGTGGAGGTAATAATCCAGTAGGATGGTTTGTGGTGGTAGTGGTTGGTAATAGAGTAAAAGGGTTGGGTTTTGGTGGTGGGGGGTTGACACTAGATGTGTATTGGGAATGAGTTGGGCGTGGGTTTGGTGGGTAACGAGAACCATGGTTGCCAATTTTCTCTTCTATCAGTTTTGCTAAGCCATAGGTTTGGTGCAGAGTTCTATCAGTTTTGCTAAGCCATAGGTTTGGTGCAGGAGTTGTGGGGTTGTGAAGGGCGATCTCGGATTGGATGTCGTATCGTAAACCGGAAATAAAGCAATTGCGCAAGGCTTCGGTAGAGAGGCCGGTGACACATTTACTTATTTTCTCGAATTCGTTTTGATAGGCGGCAACAGTGGAGGTTTGGTGGAGTTTGAATAAGGTAGCTTGGTGATTCTCGTAGCTGGAGGGTCCGAAGCGAGTTTGCAATGCATGAACAAATTCTTGCCAAGTTCCGAGTAGATGATTGTTGGCTACATGTTTATACCAACTTAATGCATCACCCGTAAAGTAAAACAAGGCAAGGTTGCGGTGTTGATCGGGTGGGATAACGTAGTAGGTGAAGTAGTTTTCCACTTGGAAAACCCAATCAAGGTGATTGGAGCCGTCAAAGGTGGGTAGAAGTATCTTAGGTGGGCGGTGTTGGTTCGGTGGTGGCGGCGTTGGCGGTAGTGGTGGTAGTGGTATGTGTTGGGGAGAGGCGAGCATGGTGGTGAGATTGGTAATGGCTTCGGTTTGTTGTGATAGGGTCGTGAATTGGGCGGTCATATGAGTGAGGAGGGAAGCGTTTAATTGAATTAGGGCTTGGATATTGGAAGGTGACGGACGGTCGTCGTCGGAGGTATCTTTGCAGGGAGGCATGGTAATGAGCGATGAAAGCACCAAATGATAGAACCCGGATTCGAGATGGGTTAGTTCTCCCAAAGAAACGAGATGAGAAAACAATCTGGAGCAAATTTTCTGATAATTTCTTCATCAAATTACAATGCTTTAAATAGTAAAAGAAATGGAAATAACATCCTAGTCTAATGCAGAACATGGAGATGTGGTTAAACCACTTGATTAATGCTTCCTACTTCTATGTGCATGCATGAGGAAAACCAGGAAAGTGGGAGAATTGTTTAGCAACCATTGGAGACCACTTCAATTAAGTAATCTGCTAGGTTTCTTGTGGATTCGTTTGGGTGTGTCTTGAAGTTGGGCTGGTTGTGGCTGGCACGTATCAGAAGTCGACCATCATCTTGGATGAGGATTTCGACAAACACTTGGTGGGCATCCTTAAAATAGTAGTTATTTTGATCTTTTTAGAAAAAGTTAAAAAGAGAATGTGATGAAGCAAATAAAGGGGATTGAGGAACTACCTATAAATTATTGAGGTTGTATTCAAAACCTGATAATATGAAGGGTTGATTAGCGATGTGTGGTGGATGACTGGATGTGAAGAAGCAGATGAAGAGGAATCAGGATATTAACCTAAAATTGTATGAGTGGAGAAACAAGTTATGAACCACGAAATAGATACCTTTTGTTCCACCCAGCAGATGTTGTAGATGGTGGTTCTACGGAAACAACAATACCCTTGAAGAAGAAATAAATCGAATGGGAGGAGAATGAAGTTTTGAACCATGGAAAATGAATAAACCGATAGATTGTGTAAACGGTGGGTCCATGCAAACTTGAAGAAGAACAGAGATTGACAGCCAGCGATTCTTTGAAAATGGCGATGAAACACCCTAGAATTGGAAACCTGGTGAGCGACAAAAAGGTGGATTATACAAATCTGGATTCGATTAAGAGGATGAATGAAGAAGTGTCGACCTGGTTGAGAAGGATATGGATGGAGAAGAAAAGTCTCAGTCGCAAAAGGGAAGGTAACCGGTGAGGAGAAAGGGGAAGGTAACTGGCGATCGGAGGTTGTGAAAACATCTGATTGGTTGTGTACTGAAAGCAACCGTAACAAGTTCTTTATTAGGTAGTAATAGATATTTATCTTTATAGATATTAGATATAATGAATTTTATTTATCTTTTATTTTAATTTATTTTAGAAATAATAAGATGTAATTATCTTTTCAGGTGGAACATGGTGATACTATGTGGCAATTTGTGTTCTTTTTTATTACATAGATTAAACTACTGTATATTAATTTATTGGTTGCTTATAAACAATTGATTTATGATAAAATTTTAATTTTTAAGGTTTACATAATTAGAAGAACTATTGTTTAATTTTTAATTGGAATATAAAAATATGACAATTATGCAAAACTTTTTACAATTGTTGGTTTCATAATATTTTATTTTATTTTATATTTTACATGTATATTGTTATGCTACATTAAATTAAATATTATCAATTCTCAACCTGATCCAACCAATCTAATTAATAAAATTATAAAATCGATAACACAACTCAATTTATACAATCTGCGACCAAAATCCTGAGTCTATCACCCATTTCCAAATTTAACTACAAGCTTGCGTTGTGGTTTATCAAAAAATGTCGTTGATTTCCAAACCGATTATTCTGATATGATTGATAAAATGATGATCAAAATCATATTATTTCTTAACAAACGCTTTGGCTATTATTTTATGAATCTATATTTTATACTGATATAGAATCTGTAGAGCAGTCAACTGATTATCTTTACCTGGAGGCTGGGACTATCTACTTAATGCAGATTGGGTTTTCATTTTTTGTTCTCTCAACTTGATCTCCTTAGATTCAATTAAAACAAAACGAAACGCTAGATTCAAGGTTTTCATCTTCCTACTTTCTATTGTATCTTTTCTTCCATGAATTTTGAATCTTCTTAAATACATATATGCATGTATTTGGTTCAGCATTTTAGTGATTCATGGTGGCGATTCTGAATCACCATTGTGTTAAATTGGTTTACTTATATTTTTACAAGTTTTAGAAGGGTTCATGTTTGTTGAAACGTTGTTCGATATATAAGTTTCTGTTTTGAATTAGATGTTATTTTACTACTTTGGTTATGATCCTGCAAAGAGGTTCTGATCCAGTCATGTTTTATTGGGTGACATAGAATTTATGAATGATGGTTCTATGTTAGTTATGCATCTTGATGATTGTACGTGAATACATCTTTGTATCATAAGTAGTTCTTGTATAATGTTATATGACACTAACTGTTGAAGCAAAATTGGCACTAGTAATCAACCTACTTTTCCATATAAAAGATCTTGGTCTGAGTTGCTTCTTAACACAACATATGATTTATATGTTCTCTGTCTCAATCCATCATAGATACAACCAGTCACTGGGTTATAATGGCATTCTGTTGTAGTTTTTGTTTGGACCTAACTTTTCAAAATTTGTTAGTCATAATTTTTTCTGTAATGAACGAACCACTTAACTGGTTGAAGAGTAACTAGCATACTTACTTGAACAGACTTAACTCTGCTCAACTTGTTCAATGCATATTAAGTTAATGTTCCAAATTATTTTAGTTGTATAATGATGTCAGAGAATGCTATCATAGATCTTAATTTGACACCTAAATCCGAGAAGATGAGTGAGAACGCAAGTAATGACTTCTTTGCAAAGGTGCATGAGAATTGCTATATAAATGTTGAAGGTAAACAAACAAAAAACGTGGGTTCTTTGGTTCAAGCTCCTACGAAAGGAAATGAGGTGGTTAGTTCTGGCATGGAGGTGGGGGTGTTGAAGTAATGTAATTCTCACGTTTTTTTTCTTGTTGAATAAATATCTCACTGTTTGTGCTAGTGGGATAGAAATAGTCAGAGTTTGTTGAGATTTTTTTGGTTTAATAATGTTTACTTTTTCTAATTACTGTCGTAATGTAAAGGATGTTTATAGGCCACGTATTCTTTAATAAACTGATCATCTGCAGTATCACAATTCCTCGAAATTATATTCTTGTTATACTAAAAATTCCAACAATCTTTGGTATACGATCTAAACTGGGCGTTTTTTGTTTTTCCTCTGTTCTTGTTTTTTTTTATCTTGTGTTTGCTAGACTCAAAAATGGCTACAAATGCAAACAGCGTTAGTGTGTCGCAGCCACAAATTCCTGTATTCAAAGGAGACTCGTATGAATTCTGGAGCATCAAGATGAAGACCTTGTTCGAATCTCAGGATTTATGGGATTACATTGAACCTGATTATGAATAAAGCGAAGAAGATGATGCCCGCAATAAAGAGCGGCAGAAGAATGATGCCAAGGCATTTTTTTCATTCAACAAGCAGTAGACGAGACGATTTTTGCAGGAATAGCAGGTGCAACCACAACCAAACAAGCATGGAAGATCTTAAGCACCGAGTACCGAGGTTCGGCGATGGTAATTACCATTGTTAGTGTGTGTGCCCTGACGAGACACGTGTCTCTCTGGGATGAATCCATTTGTAAAAGGTAATATATAAATATATCTATATAAATATATATATATATATATATATATATATATATATATATATATATATATATATATATATGTAGACACACACACACACGTTAATACAAAGAACAGGTCTCGGTCCCCTCCTTTTTCCAGAAAAGGACAACCTCCCACATAGTGGTAATATATGGTACGGAAGACTGAGAATGTTTTGTCCCCTAGTAGGGACAAAACTAGAAGGCAGCCCGTAAAAGGACAATTACAGAAAAGGGATCCGTTCCCCATATGATAAAACAAGGAAAAAACCCTAAAACTCTCTATGATATGCATCTTCTCCATTACACAAAATATTCTCTGAGAAAAACCATGAATTCTAACTTGAGCATCGAAGGTGTCTCACACGGAACCCTCCATGTGTAGGCACACTGACCTTTTCGTTGTCTGTGTCTATTTTGTAGTGGTAACCCCAGATCCAGTGAAGAGGTGTGGAGCAATCATTAAAGAACAAGGCTAGAGAACATCTGTTGTGCAAACAAATGGCGCCATCTATGGGACCGGCGTAAAACAGCTCCATTATCCTTATTCCCCTCTCTAATAATCTTCCCTAGCAAGCTTCTTTTTCTCATGATGACCAGTTCCATGGAGACCTCCCAATCTCCCATTCCTGCAATAAACCCTTCTGTCGTTCTAGAGACTCCCCCTAGAAACCAAGCACCCAGCGCCTCAGATCTCCTTCAGACAGGAGGACCTTCTATCATAGGAGAGAATACTCATTCGGAGGACTCAGTTAGCCCATCATTCATCCAACAGAAGCTCTTCGGACAAGAAAGAGATAGAAGAGCCATGATGGCCAGCGTACAAACACATTCATTTCTCCAAGAGGAGGAAGAGCGAAGGTTGGCATCGCTCAACCTGCTTCCACCACCACCTCCATGTCTTATCCCGCAGAAAACCCACTCTTCTTCCATCATGCTTTCCCATGCATTCCCTTTTATCCTACCCATCGTCCTACTATGGCCACCTCAGTTACAACCGTGCAAAACCCAAAAACTAACCCCTCTCATGCTGCCCAAACCCCATCCGTTACGCATCCCCCAGGTACCCTGACCTCAACCGTGTTATCAACGTCTGTGACTAGCTCATTCGTGGCAACCGGAGTGATTACTCCGCCAGAAGGGACTTGGTACCCTAGAGGTTTACTTGGAGTTGGTTTTGAAAATTATTGGCGGTACAGACCTAACGTGGGACATCAGCAGGGATACCCCAACTGGTTCGGGGGCAATACCGTTCCACCTTGGACCACACAGTATATTCCTCATGGAACCTGGGCCCCCGAGGGGGCCGACAGACCTTTAAACCCGCCGCCTCCCTCAGACCCGTCCCCTTTTGTCAGATGGATTGAGGAATACCCTTTACCCGATGGACTCAAATTTCCTACCAGTATAGGGATGTATGACTAAACAGGAGATCCGGATGACCACTTGCGGCTATTCGCAAGGGTGGGGAAAATTTCACGATGGTCTGTACCGGTGGCATGCCATATGTTTCCCCTGACGCTGAAGGGAATGGCTAGGCTGTGGTTTGATGGCTTGCCCACTGGTTCCAAACAAAGTTTTGATGAACTTAAGGCCAGCATCCGTATGAACTTTATGCAGCAGAAAAAGTACACAAAGACCCACCAGGAAGTGCACAACATCAAGCAGCTAGAACGGGAGAATGTTAGAGCGTTCGTGGGAAGATATAACTTGGAAAGTCAGCAGATTCGGGCCCTCAACGAAGATTCGAAGAAATCTGGTTTCATCCATGGGCTTTGTACCCATCAGCTAATAGAAATCTTGTCGGCAGAGTTGCCGAACACCTATCAAGAGTTACTGGATAAGGTCTATTCGTTCATAAGGTCAAAAGTGACAGCCACTTATGGAACCCCAGCTACCCGGAAACAAACCCAGGATCCTCACAAGCAAAGCTCTCAAGCAAGGAACCCAGCTGACAGATTTCCTCAGGGAAGAAATTTTTCTCGCTCATCCCCATATGATAGGCGGCAACAGTCATTATCCAAACCCCCTGGTCAGGGATTCCTCTCCTCCCTCTCCAAAACCCCTCAGGAGATACTCATGACCGAAAAGGCGAGTTCCTCATTTAAACCTCTTCCCAAAATGTCAGGAAACCCAAGGAACAAAGATAAATCTCGTTATTGTGAATTCCACGAGGACTTTGGCCACGACACAAACTTTTGCATAGAGTTAAAGAAACAGGTGGAAGAGGCTGTCAAATCGGGTAAGCTAGCTCACTTGGTTAAGGGGATCAAAGCCCCTAAGGTCGAGGGGGAAGGATCAGGAGCCAAGAGGCATACTTGGCAAAGGGAAGGAAAACATCACCAGGATCCCCGTGCTATCTCTAAACCACTCAATGCGATACATATGATTTGTTGGACAGACGAAGGGAAGAAACGAAAGAAAGAGTCGGGCAGTCATGTAGAATTTGACCTAATTAGTTTTCAGAAAGAAGGCCATAGGGAACTCTCTGCAGACCCCATTCTAATCGATATTAAAGTGGGAAACAACTTAATACACAAGGTTTACTGTGATACAGTGCGTGCATGTAAAGTCATGTATGCACATTGTTTCAACCAGTTGTCGGACGATGAATGTTGTTTACTTAAGCCTACATCTATTCCTCTCACGGGCTTCGTGGGGGAGGTTAGATGGCCAAATAAAACCCTAACACTGCCTATGAGAGTCGGAACGCCACTAACACAATGGAGGGGAGATGTGGAGTTTACAGTGGTGGAATCTCCTTCTCCTTATAACATCATCGTAGGAAGAACGACAATGAAACGGTTGGAAATGATAGTTTCCACCCCCCACTCGGTAATACTCCTCCAGACTCCTGGAGGAAGAACCCTCATTCGTTCGCGGGGAATAGCACCAATGGATTGCATGACGGTAGAAGCCTCACAGCCAGACCCGCCCCCAACAAAGACCTTTCAGAAACTCTTACCCTGGAGGACTTTGATAAAGTTTTCTTAAACCCGTCTTTCCCATAGAGAAGTGTAGCGGTAGGGAGATCCCTGTCGCCAGAAGGAAGAAGTGATCTGATAAAACTACTAACAGCTAATGTGGGGGTGTTTGCTTGGAATCCTGAGGACATGGAAGGGGTACCCCGAGTGATCATAACCAAAGATGGAGATACGTTTAAGACCTCCCACCATCTAAAAGTCTCTCTCTCCGTTGAGCTAGTGTGCCAGAAGAAGTGTTCTCTAGCCCCTGAGAGAAGTAGGGCGGTATGTGAAGAGGTAACTAAACTAGTACATGTAGGGATACTGAGAGAAGTTCAATACCCCACGTGGGTGGCGAACCCTGTTATGGTCAAGAAGGAAACGGTGCCTGGCGAATGTATGTTGATTTTACAAACCTCAATAAAGCTTGACCCAAGGATTGTTATCCTTTATCGGAGATTGATTAGAAAGTTGAAATCCTTACGGGGTTTCGATGGAAATGTTTTTTAGATGCTTACAAGGGTTACCACAAGATCCAAATGGCTTTAGAGGATGAAGAAAAGTCAGCGTTCCATATAGACATGGGTATATTTTGCTATCAGAAAATGTCTTTTGGTCTAAAGAATGTGGGAGCAATTTATCAATGATTGATAGACAATGTTTTCAGGGGTCAGATTGGTCAGAATTTAGAGGCATACGTTGACGATATCGTCATTAAGAGGAGAACAGAGAAGGATCTCCTCAGGGATATAGTCGAAACCTTCGCTACTCTCAAGGAGATTGGCATGAAATTATACCCAGAGAAATGTTCCTTTGGAATGCTCAAGGGGAAATTCTTAGGCCACATCATTATACCGGAAGGAATATATGTTAATCCAAAGAAAGTCAAGGACATCCTTTCCCTCAAGTCAGCATCGACCCTAATGGAAGCACAAAGCTTGAACGGAAAATTGGCAGCATTGGGAAGGTTCTTTTCTAAGGCGGTAGAGAAGTCTTCCCCTTTCTTCAAAACCCTCAAAGGTTGCCTGGAAAAAAGTCAATTTTGACGAATTCCAGAAGCGGAGAAGGTTTTCAGCCAAATGAAAGCATGCATTAAGTCTCTTCCTATGATCACTGAGGCGGGTGAAAATCTCATTATGTATTTGGCTGCTTCACAGGAATCGGCCAGCGCTGTGTTACTTACTGACAGGATAGGTAAGAAATTACCTATTTACTTTGTTAGTCGCATGTTGCAGGGACCGGAGATCCGTTACCCCATGATAGAAAAGCTTGGGCTCATCCTCGTGCATTCCGCGCAGAAACTTCGGCGATACTTTCAAGCTCATCAGATAACTATCTTTACGGACCAGCCGGTAAAACAAGTCTTCGCCAGGCCAGAGTAATCAGGGAGACTCACTAAGTAGGCTATTGAGCTGGGGGATATGATTTGCGGTTCGAGCCACGACAATCCCTCAAAGGACAAATATTGGCCGACTTCTTGGCAGAAACCCAGAAGGGGGATAATCTTGAGGAGCCCATAGCCAAGAACGGTATTGAGGAAGGTAGGGACACCAAGTGGACTCTTTTCACTGGTGGTGCATCTAGCACAGAAGGTTCAGGAGTCGGCTTACTCCTCAGAAGCCCTGAAGGCACGAAACACACCTATGCCCTCAGGTTCAATTTCCCAACGACGAATCACGAAATAGAATATGAAGCATTGTTAGCAGTACTAAGAATGGCCAGGGATATGGAGATTTCCCATATCGTGATCCATGTTGATTCGCAACTGGTGGCTAATCAGGTGGAAGGAACATTTGAATCCAAGGATACCTCAATGAAGAAATATTTAGATGAGTTAAAAATGTTACTCCAGCATTTCACCAAATGGAAGATAAAGCAAATCCCCAGGGGACAGAACAAGCGGGCAGATGTTCTCAGCAAGTTGGCGTCCACCACTTGACCAAGGAAGTGCTGGTGGAGGTATTAGAAAAACCCTCTGTGGGATATGATGTAGTTAGTGTCATTCATGAACCCCGGCCGAATTGTATGACACCTTTTATAGAGTATTTGTCACATGACAAGGTTCCTGAAGACAAGGATGAAGCTCACAGGCTTTGGTTGAAAGCTCCGTTGTACACACTCAAGAATGGGGTGCTGTACAAAAGATCCTTTTTACCGCCATGGCTCCGACACCTGGGTCCTATGGAGGCAAAGAATTTTATGCAAGAAGTCCACATGGGATCTTGTGATTTACACTCGGGGATACAGACAGTAATTACCAGAATAATGAAGCTTGGTTACTTCTGGACTACCATGCATCATGATGCGTAAGAAGAACTAAGAACTTGTAGGTCTTGTCAGATCCATGCCAGGGTTCCCCACAACCCCCAGCGTGAAATGGTGCCTATGGGTGGGTGCTGGCCATTTGACAAGTGGGGCATAGACATTGTGGGTCCTTTCCCTGAGGCTCCGGGAAGGATAAAGTTTCTATTGGTAGCCATAGATTATTTTACAAAGTGGGTGGAAGTGCAAGAATTGGCAACCATAACCGGAAAGAAGGTCTTGAATTTTGTTTGGAACAACATAGTTTGCCGTTTTGGGGTCCCACATACCATTGTTAGTGACAACGGAAAACAGTTTGCCGAACCTTTACGTCCCTGGTATAAGGAGATGAACATCACCCAATCCTTCACTTCTGTAGCACACCCTCAGGCCAACGGCCAAGTGGAAGTTACTAACCAGGAAATCGTCAAAGGACTCAAAAAACGCCTGGGAGATTGTTCTAACGGTTGGCTTGAGGAACTTCCTAGTATCTTATGGGGACTCCACACAACCCCAAAAAACAGTCATGGTGAAACCCATTTAGCCTATCCTATGGATCAGAAGCTATGTTAGCAGCAGAGGTAAGTATACCGACTCATCGGTGAGAAGCGTATGATAAATCTCGTAACGAAGAGTCCCGCAGGGTAAACTTGGATTTATTAGAGGAAAAGCGTAACTGAGCCTTGATTAAGGAAGCAGCTTGCAAGCAGACGATGAGAAGATATTATAATAGGAGAGTGCAACATCATACTTTCCTTCTTGAGGATTATGTGCTTAGACAAAAATGAGGCTAGCAGGGTTGAGAGCCTAGGCAAGTGAGGTACAACATGGGAGGGCCCTTACCAAGTCTATGAAGCTGGGAAGCACGGGACATACCGACTCAAGACATTGAAAGGAAAATGTTTGCCAAGGACTTGGCATATTACCAATCTTATAAATACTATATGTAAAAGAAAGCATTGAGCCCCTGAAGGCATTTAATGAAAAAAGAAAATGTTCTCCTATTCTCCTTGTGAAATTTTACTTAGTTCCTACTAGCTTTAATGCTTTTAAATGTAACTCCAGCATCCCACAACATCGCTGGAATTCACTCATTCCCCCAAAAGCGATGGGTGCACTAAAACGGCATCTAATCCACCAGGATCATTTGCTCGAAAACAAAAGGGGGTCGAACTTATAATTCCCTCCGCAATGTGTCGACACCAACCTTGGATGATCCATCAAGATGTCATTAGCCTCCTTACTTTAAAAAGAAATCATTCTTTTCTCACAGAAAGCAAACAGATAAGAACATGCATACAAAGAAGGATAATTGATCATTACTTTCCTAGTGCAACCAATGTCTTGTCAAAAGGATCCTAAAGAATCCCAAAAGCAAACAGAATCACAGATAATTGTTCGAAGAAACAGATAATTGTTTGAGAAACATACATGGATCCTATAGGAATCCCATTCAGCCACACAAGGCGCTAAAAGTATAAACCAAATCAAGTCAAGCTTCCACCAGCAAGAAGCAGAGCCTTGATCTCAGACCAAGATCTCTTCCCATCGGCACTTACCATATGTAGGTAGGGATAAGTACCATGTGCCACTATTTCAATAGCCTGTTGGAATCTGAGGGGGGCATCAGGGTCATAACCCTCCAACTCCTCGATCGGTTTGCTCTCCAAATACTTACCATGCAGAACCTGAACAATTTAATGACGGCCAAGTTTCAGAGCCTCCCTTTGAAGCTGCTTTAAGGGGCCACAAAACTCAGAACAGCGGACCTGACGAAGAAACACGTGGCGGAAACCCTCAGTAATTGATTTTTTTCTTTCTCCATAATCACCTCACTTTTCTCTTTCTCCAACAAAGCACACTTCTCCTTCACAGTTGCTACCTCCTCAGACTGCTTCCCTAATGCCTCTTTCAGCTGATCCACCATAAAACTTTGGTCTTTTACTTCAACCTCAGAAGCCTTTAAATCCGCTTGACACTGCTCCAGTTCTTTCTTCACCCTCTCAGCTTCTTCACGTTGAACCTCCATTTTTTCCATTGCTCTCACATTCTTGCCTAACCTCTGCCGCATATCAATTGTAATGTTCATCATATCCAGCAAGATCTCATCAGATTTGGTCGCGGCCCCAACGTCGGACAACTCTTTGAACTTACCCTTCCTAGGGTTGGGGAAGACATGATTCAAGAAATCGCGACGAGACAAGGCAAAGGACAAATCATCATTGGCAAGTATTTTCCATGAGGCTTTGAAAACTCCAGCTCCCTCCTCACCATCCCTCTCCCTTTCATCCTCCTTGTTAGAATACGAGTCTACCAGTATCACTTCCCCCTCCTGGTTAAGGGGCTCTTTGCCTGCAGTAATCTTCAGGGGAGAGGAACGTCGGCTAGCAGAGGAGGCCGCTTTCCTAGGATTATCTGATAACTCTTTGAGAACAGTACCCTTTGAAGAACGAAGGCCTCTTTGAAGAGGGAGGGAGATGTTAGGCCAGCTTTCCTTTTTTGCTTTTTCATGGCATGAGCTAATGTTTCACCATCTTCAGAATCAATAAAAAAAAAGAGGAAAAGAAAAGGGCGAAAGAAGTGTAAGAATCTCTTCCAGGGGCAAAGGAAGAAAGGAAGCACACAAGCAAAAGCCATACCTCCATAAGAAGCAGGGGCAGTATTCCCAACATCGCTACCAACAAATTTTCCTCCGTGAACGGAGCCTTCACCACCATCAACTTTCTTAGTAACAAAACGGATACCGGAAATGTCATCCTCGGTAAGGAGATCCTCCAAGTTCATCTCTGTAAGATATTAAAAGAGTAAGAACACCCAAAAGAGCAACAGGTTGAGCAAGTAAGTGGACTACTTGATAATTCATAATTTCAGCAATTCATTCAACATTAACAACAATCATATGAACAATTATATCGAATCCATATAACCGAATGCTTGATTAATGAGAGAAGAAATATTACATTGGTAGTTCTTGACTTACAAAGCAATCCTCCCTCTAATCTGAATTGTGATGCATGTCACCTTCTCAGCATGCGTACATCAACAGTACACATACACCTCTTTTTATACTCAATACACAAGCTTTGAGTATTTACAATCCAACCCCTATACTATTGACTATTTACACTAAAACCCCTAGACTTATTAACAATATAATTGTTTCCTCTCTATTATATATTCCCAACATTCTCCCCCTTAGAGATGAACACAATTATTAAAAGAAAAATTCGTTTTAACTCTACAAATATTGTCCCTAATAACCTCCCCCTTAAAGATGAAATAAATTTTCCGATGAAAGATCATTTCAGGGACTTTTTCGTGAATCTTCTTCCTTTATTTGATCTCTGAATCTTCTTCTTTTCTTTATTTGTCTCTCTCAGATCTTCACATCTCTTCTTCTCTGATATTCTCTTTTCTTGTATTTTCTTGTAAGTACACTCCCCCTTGAATCATGAATAGCTTTCGATTATCTCGCTTTATCAATTGTCTTGATATGATGTAGCAATTGTCTTCAGTTGACTTCAAACTACTCAACAGTTGTTTCTGAAATTCAGCTTTTCTCCCCCTCATGATGATCATAAAAATTATGAACATCATGCAAAAACTTCAGAAACATGAAATCAATGAAATTACAGTGGAAGAAATACAACAACAATTACAACTCAGAATTTATCACAAATTGATTTTCTCCCCCCTAAACTGATATCTCTCCCCCTATACAAAACAGATTTATCTCACCCCCCCCCCCTTCAAAAAAAATAAAGCTTTTCAATTTTGGGAAAAATGAAACATATTCATTTTGTGAAATAACGAGTCCAGATCCACATAGGATTCCTATTTGCAAAATAGACATAATCTATGTGACCTAGTTTCAGCGCTGGCATGATGTTAACACTGGTAGGATTTCCAAATAGTCATCGTGAAATCTTTTAACATGAAAGAATCACTCTTATTTGTTCCGGCTTAGTCACTTTGGACTAGCAGTTTATAGTCACGCAGACTGTTAGACTTAATGTGTCCTAAAAGTGTATATAATCAGCTCTAGACACAAAGTGCATCAAATGAAGTGGGAGACCGGAGCAAATGTCTTCCTTGTTTCAATATCAATAATATCCAAATGATATATCGATAGAAATTATCAATATCTCCGTGATTATTGAAACAGAAATCTTTTGAGAGATAACCGAGTGGTTGGTGGGGTGCATGCGTCACTGGGTCCATGACGTCTTTTTCAATATCAAGTCGCCTAGGAGCTTGATAGATTATGCGGTTTACCCAGCAGACACAGTGTAGGTAGGATTTTATTTTCTTCAAATCCTTTCTCAACACTCAGCTCTCAGCATTTTTCAACTAAGCTTCCTCCGGCTTACTTTTGAGAAATAAATTCAATCAGTGTTACAACAAAAGCATGATCTGATGCACCACCATCTCCTTTCAATATATCCCTCTCATTTTCATTTTATCTTTGCTCGACACAGAAACTATAAGTGGTTTGCTTCTTGGATAGGTCTTTCGGTTCTGGTTAGACCATAGAAGCGATATTTATGCCTATCACACAAATTAGGTGCAAAATCGGAGTCATCGGAAAGATTTTCAGCTTTGATGCTCAAGGGATATCGGAGAGATTATATTCAGATAATATGGGAGATATCAGAATGAAATAGAAAATCTGATATATGATATGAAAAGAACCAGATTTTCTTGAAAGAATTAGCACTTGGGAGAGAACGGGAGTATCCAGTATAAATTGGAAGCATTGTAACAAAGAGAATCTCAGAAGAAATGAGATTATGAACATCAAAGAGATTAAATCAATTAATCTCAATGAGAGATTCAGAGAATCAGAAGATATTATGAAAATATTTTGCTTTTCAGCTCAAAAATATTTTTATGTGTGCATAAGATTTGTTCATGAAAATTTCACACAGTTTTTGAAAAAATGTCTTCATCAAAGTTCGTCTGAAACTGCCCCTGGAAATAAGCACACTAAGTTAGTCAACTCAAAGAGAATTAATCAGGAGCAAAAAATTATAAATATAAAACTCCCTTTTATTCAATGCAACATTGGAGTTGAATTCAAAGCAGGAATTCCAGAAAGATATGTCTTTCAGACTCGGGTTCTAATCTGAAGTGATTAGAAGCCATTTGTCGCGGAAGCTCGGGTTTCAGTCTGAAAGAACTGAAAGCCTTTAGCTTGGGTTCTGTACTGAAAAGAAGAAAATCCAATTTCAGTGTAGATCGGGTTCTACTCTGATGTGAGTAGAAGCCTCTTGAGATGAAGTCCGGGTTCTAGTCTGATATGACTAAAAACCATGTTGAGTTGAAGCACGGGTCTTGACCTGAAGAAATCAAGAGCCTATTGAAATGAAGAACGGGTCCTTATCTGAAATGATAAGAAACCTATGACCTTCAAAATTTAAGATGTCTTTCGTATCCAAACTGATTTGGATCCAGACTTGTTAGCACTCCTGGGTACCCATTTAAAAATAGGTTTTAGTACCCACTTATACTTGGGTTTAGGTACCCATTGCAGATTATAATTATCAGCTTCTTTTTCAAAAGCAAAAAACAAATTTCTTTGAGTAATTGAAAATTGAATATCTGAAATTCTAAAGAAACTTGAATTTGAATGACCAAATAAGAATTTATGTCATTATTAAACTTGAATTGTTTAGAAAGATGAAGTATCTGATCTTCTAATCCTTTGATAATGACCAAATAAGAATTTATGTCATTATTAAATGATTGGAAATCAGTTTTAAAAGATTATTCTTTTATTAAAAAGATCTTTCTTTCATCTTCAAACAACTTAGATTTAAAATCTTGTTCTTTCAGTAAGAACTCATGTCTTTCCTTCTCAAGAGAATCTTTAGTTAAAGACAATTCTTTTTCAAGAGTAAAAAATTCTTCCGATTTGTTTAAAACACAATTTTGATCAGTATGATTTGTCTTAGAAATTAATTCTTCAAGATCTTTAACTTTCTTGTAAAGATCAGATCTTTCAGGCAAAAGATATTTTAGTTGAGTTGCATTCTGAAAATTTTCTTGTTTCAGCTCATCAAGTTCTTTAGGTAATTCATATATTTTCAATTGATGAGCACAACTCTCAGAGTTTTGTTTTTCTTTTAAGCTCTGAATTTCTTCGTTCAGTATTCGTACGCCACGTAACGCCAAATGTTTATCAGTATTTAACTGAACGAGAATGTCGTAATCGTTCTTACGAATCTTTTCAGATTCAGTAAGTTTGACAATCAGCTCAGATTTTGAAAATTGTTCATATGCCATTTTGATTGCTTGAAATTGAATCTTCCAAGATCTTTTATGGAAAAACTGAGTGAATTCTGATAAAACTTTGAAAACTTTGAAAAACTATTTCAGTTAATAACAACTTGTGAAAAATCAGCTCTGATTTGACGTTGAAATTTTAGATTTTCTGCAGAAAAATGCCCGTAACTTTTTTTTGGAGTGGAATTGGGCCTCGTAACTTTTCCTGCAGAAATGTAGATCTCTGTTCAAGCTTCGATTTGAGGTATGGTAGGCCTTCTAACGATGTTCCAGTCAAAAGTTATGGTCAATTTAAGGAGTAAAGGTTATTCAGTCAAACTCGAATGATAAAAGAATGAAACTCGAATGGTTATGAATGAAACTCGGATTATTAAGACTGAAACTCGAATTCTTAATGTCAATCTCGAATGAAGCTTAATAAAACTCGATTGAAGAAGGTTGAAACTCGATGAACTAAGTATGAAACTCGGATGAAACTATATGAAACTCGGATGAGTCTAGATGAAACTCGAATGAAAAGAACTTAAAACTCGATTGAAGAACAAATAAACTCGAATATTGAAGTTACAAACTCAAATCAAAAGAAGCCTACAACTAGAACAAAACACTAAGTAAACTCGATCGATTAAGAAACACACTCGATGAAAGAGTTATAATACTCGAATGACAATAAGACCAACCTCGATCAATTCTTTATACAACTCGATAAAAGAACTTCCAACTCGATCAACTCTTGATTTAACTCGATTGTATATTTGTAAAACTCGATTAAAGTTATGAATGTACTATTACCCGAGTTTTATCATTTTTCAAAAAAAAAACAAGTTCAGATTCAAACTTTTTCAACAAAAATTCATGAATTGACCTCAAATTAATTTCGAAGGTTCGTTTTAATAGCAGAAAAAACTTTTGTGAAATCACTTTGGCTAATTCTCGATTAAAAACCAAAAATCGACCAAAAACCTCAAGAACACAAACTTTTTCAAAATTCAGAGAAATCAAAATTAAATTTTGTGTGTTCGGAGATATGATTTCAGGCTTATATCATCCTAAACGAAATTAAAAACTCCACCTTCCATCACAATATCATTCCATATCATCCATCCAATAAAAACCTTTTTCTAATTTTCGAAAAAAAAATGTAACAGTTCATGATAAATTTTGAAAATCAGATTAAAAATTCACTCAAATCAACCATATTTGGCTCTAATACCAATTGATAATTCATAATTTCAGCAATTTATTGAACATTAACAACAATCATATGAACAATTATATCAAATCCATAAAACCGAATGCTTGATTAATGAGAGAAGAAATATTACATTGGTAGTTCTTGACTTGCAAAGCAATCCTCCCTCTAATTTGAATTGTGATGCATGTCACCTTCTTAGCATGCGTACATCAACAGTACACATACACCTCTTTTTATACTCAATACACAAGCTTTGAGTATTTACAATCCAACCCCTATACTATTGACTATTTACACTAAAACCCCTAGTCTTATTAACAATATAATTGTTTCATCTCTATTATATATTCCCAACACTACTTACCAACGTGACCCTTATAAGCCACGGGTATAGAACCAAGTCGCCCATAGACACGATTAACACCTCCCATAACTAGTATTACTTCTTCAGGGTACACCCTTATAAGCCATGGGTTCACGTGTAGTCAACACGAACCAACACTTTATGTGAAAAAGCAAGGTCTTAGTGACTTACTGCTGGTAAGCCTTTATGTCGATGATATGATCTATGCTAGTTCTTCGTCTCAACTTCTTTATGAGTTTCAAATATCTATGAAGAAAATGTTCGATTTGACGGATTTGGGGGAACTTCATTATTTTTTGGGGCTGGAAATTGTTCAAACTGATGATGGTATATTCATGACCCAAAGGAAGTATGTGGAAGACACCTTAAAGAAGTTTCATATGGTTGGACGCAAGATTGCACCAACACCTATGAATACTAATGAAAATTTAAGATTGGATGATGGTACTGGCCCGGTTATTGAAACAATTTACAAAAGTCTAATTGGAAGGCTTATCTATGTTACTCATTCTCATCCTGATGTGGTTTTTTCGGTTGGCGTTTTGTCCCGATATATGCATTATCCATCCAAAACTCACTTTGGAGCTGCAAAACAAGTATTACAATATTTAGCAGGAACTAAAAACCTTGGCATATGGTTTCGTAGAAGTGATGATTTCAAACTCAAGGGGTATTGTGACAGCGACTGGGGCAGGATCGGTGGATGATAGACAAAGCACATTGGGTTATTACTTTACTCTTGGCAGTGCAGCAATATCTTGGAGCTCAAAGAAGCAAGGATTTGTGGCATTGTCTTCAACAGAGGTCGAGTACGTAGCTGCTAATGAATCTGCGTGTCAAGCTGTTTGGTTACGAAGAATTCTTGCTGATTTGGAGCAGGAGCAAGGTCAAGCTACAGGTATCTTGTGTAATAATGTATCAGCAGTCATGTTGGCTAAGAATCCTATTCTTCACAGTAGAACGAAGCACATTGAAATAAAGCACCATTACATGAGGGAGTTGCTGGCTAAGGAGGAAATCAAATTGGAGAATTGCAGAACTGATGGACAAGTTGCAGACTTGCTAACAAAAGATTTACCTCAGCTGAAGGATGAAGAACTTGAAGCACAATATGGAGTTTCAATGTTAGAATGAAGGGGGGGTGTTTTTGTAAAGAAATTCTCATGTTTTTTTGTTGTTGAATAAGTATATGATTGTTTGTACTAGTGGGATAGAAATAGTCGGAGTTTCTTGAGATTTTTTTGGTTTAATAATGTTTACTTTTTTTAATTACCGTTGTAATGTAAAGCCTATTTATAGGCCACGTATTCTTCAATAAACTCATCTGCAGTACCACAATTCCTCCAAATTATCTTCTTGTTATACTAAAAATTCCAACAGGGGGTTCTTGAAGTCGAATACATTGAATATGGGAGACTGGCTGATTTAGAAGATGTTGATAAGAGTCTGAAGGCAGATTAGCTTTTTTCTTTTCCCACGATGACCAATGATCTATTAAAAGACAATGATCCTTTTTAATAGAAGTTTGATTTTGTTCTTGATACTTTCCTCTCAGATGCACGTTCTGGGATTGGAGTCTAAGGACTGGGTTTTGCTATGTGAGACACTCAACAACGTACGTCGTTTAACAGATACACCACAAGGAAGCATTGCAAGATATACTGTCAGCCTTATTCCTTATGTATATAAGTTTCTTCCACCAATGCCATAGGGCATAGACTCATCTACCATGACAATTGTTTCATTATTGCAATATTCCAATGAACAACGACATGGTGATTTCTCTCATTGTGAAATCTATGAATAATCCAAGAAGTGATGTATGTAAAACTGGCATTATGACTTCTGCTGACATTTTCAAGGCGTTTGGTGACCATGTTATTGATTTATTGGACCCTCTGGTAATTGATCTCTTTTACGCTCTGATATTGATGTAGTAGCAGCTTGTACAACTTCTTTATTTTGTACAACCTGTACAACTTCTTCTCAAATCCTCAAAGACAAGCGAATGCAGTCCTACTACCGAAAAACTTCTTTCTTTAAAAATTTATCTTTGGTTTCAGCTTATACAACTTCTTCTCAAGTCCTCACAAGACAAGCGCTTTGTATGTGAGGTTGTTGAAAAGGCATTAGTAGCTTTGACAAGTTAGGTTTCTGCCTTTCTACTGTTACCAAAGTTTCAACCCTATCTTAAATATCACAGTCCTCGGATTAGGGCAAAGGCGTCAATGTGCTTTTCTCGTGGTGTGCCTCGACTGGTAAATAGAATTTGCCTTATTTGGTTTTGAATCAAACTATATCCATTAGTTTTGTTCTACTACAAAAAAGCACCTTGGTTTTATTTTTAATGTTTTCTGATTATATCATGTTTATGTTCGTAATTGAAACTTCCATTGTTCAGTTCACCTAGGGGTGTAAATGAGCCGAGATAATCGTGAGCTACTCGAGCTCGAATCGTTAAAAGCTCGAATATAAATTCAAGCTCGTTTAATGAATGAGCTCGAGCCCGAGCTACACATTTTGAGTTCGCGAGCCTAAACGAACTTAAACGAGCCTATGTATAAATATATTTTTAAATTAATAAATATAAAACATATAGATTAAATAAATATAAATATATTAAAATAACAAGTTATATATATTATATAACAAGATTATTTAAAATTTTAATTAATAAAATTACAATATATAATAAACGAGTCGAGCCCGAGAGCTCGAGCTTTACATACAAAGCTCGAAACGAACCGAGCTAGAGCTTGAGCCTGGTACTTTTAAACGAGTCAAGCTCGAGCTTAAACGGACTCGGGTTCGGCTCGGGTCGGCTTGTTTACACCCCTATGTTCACCCCATACAAAAGTTGTCGCATCGAAACACTTAAGCATTATGTATACTTGATGTTTACTACTCTGCAATATATAATATTTTCCTTTTAACTCTATAACTCAAAAAGGGTGTGGAGGAATTGAAAACATATGGGATAGACAATTTGATCCAAATAGCTGCATCCCAGCTGAGTGACCAGCTACCTGAATCTCGAGAGGCTGCTCTTGCTCTCCTCCTGGAGCTTCAGAATAAATATGAAAAATCTCCAGTAGTGGCACGAGAACCAAATGCACCATCAGAGGAGCCACAGGTGCATTCATGGCAGCAGTTTTGTGAATCAAATCTGTCAAAGTTAAGTTTACAAGCAGTCCTTCTTGTGATGAGTGTTGGTCGTGAGAGTCTTGTTCGGGTGCTTTAATAATAGCACACTGAGGTATATATTTGTCATCGTGGTATCAGTTGAAGATTTGTCCAAAGTTTCTTTTTGGTGTTCGTATAGGGTTTCGCTAAGGTCTACATTGCCTCTGTTAGTGCAAAAAGATCCATGATTTATTCGTGCAGATTTGCATAGCTGCAGAAAAAACGACGTTTTAATTTCAGTGGAGAAGGTTGAAAGAGAGTGATGCAGTCATTAAAGTCTTCCTTGTGCAGCCATAAATAATACAATCCACATGTAACTTGTTTTCATAGACTATGGTTGAAAACTTGTACTTTCTGGATAATAAACCAAAATGGACCAGTCATCATCAAATGAACCAAGGTAGACCGATGGTATAGTTTTAGTTGTTAGGCTCATTTTCTTCCCATCAATAACGCGGAATATATATATAAAAGAAAACATATATATAATTTTATTAAGTTGATGTGTGTCGTATCATATATAATCAGTGGCGGATCTAGAAATTTTTTCATGGGGGTCGGAATTTATCACGTTGCGACAGTACGAGCGTTTGTGGTTCTATAAAAAAAATTTACAACTCAAAAGTTCGGGTCAGGTCGGACTATCTTAATTACATAATAAATAAAATGTGTAAATGCTACAACTCATTAGTCGTTACAAATTAAAAGAAATTAGACTTTACAGTTGTTTCCTATGAGTTTCAATTTTTGAAAACAAATTATTAGTTATTATATCATTGTTTGAAACATTGAGTAATTTATTTTCTATGGTGCAAATGCAACAGTCAGTCAACTATTTATCACAAATTGAATTGAGCAATTACTTATAGAATTTTTGTGGAGAAATATTATAAGCTCTTCCATTTGATAAAAATTCAGATTTTGGTAAAAAATTTCAAAATCGGTTCATGTTGTTTAATGAAATAAAACAATTAAGTAAATGTAACTTAATGTTAATTGTTAAACACTTAAAGTCTCAAAACAAATAATAAACTCAATGTCTGAAAGACTAAAACAACCAAGAACATTCTTACAAATACCAAACAAGTAACAATAAAACTAACAATATATTATTAGTCCAAGCTCAAATGTGAAGTGTCCAACAATGAATTAGCCAAATAATTGAATGTTTAATATACATGTATTTTTATACTATTTGTTAAATTGGTAACAAACTATTAGGTTTTGATATATTTTTTTAGATTTTGTAACAAATTTTTTTATGTGTAAAGTTTATTTACACCAATAAGGATATTGGGGTCGAACTTAAAAAATCATAGGGGTCGAAAATTTTTCGATTATATATATAACACGTAAAATACAAAAATTATCTGGGTCGTTTGACCCCCATAATTAAACGAGCCCGAGCCCGAGCCGAGCTCGAGCCTAAATTCGAGCTCGTTTATTGAACGAGCTCGAGCTCGAGCCCGAGCTTCACATTTTGAGCTCACGAGCTTAAACGAACTTAAACAAGCCTATGTATCAATATATTTTTAAATTAATAAATATATAATATATAGATTAAACAAATATAAATATATTAAAATAAAAAGTTATATATATTATATAACAAGATTATTAAAAATTTTAATTATAAAAATCACAATATATAATATACGAGTCTAGCCGAGCCAAGCTCGAGCTTTACATATAATGCTCGAAACGAGCCGAGCTCGAGCTCGAAACGAGTCTGGTAATTTTAAACGAGTCGAGCTCGAGCTTAAACGGACTCGGGTTCGGCTCGGCTCGTTTACACCCCTATGTTCACCCCATACAAAAGTTGTCGCATCGAAACACTTAAGCATTATGTATACTTGATGTTTACTACTCTGCAATAAATAATATTTTCCTTTTAACTCTATAACTCAAAGAGGGTGTGGAGGAACTGAAAACATATGGGATAGACAAACTGATCCAAATAGCTGCATCCCAGCTGAGTGACCAGCTACCTGAATCTCGAGAGGCTGCTCGTGCTCTCCTCCTAGAGCTTCAGAATAAATATGAAAAATCTCCAGTAGTGGCACGAGAACCAAATGCACCATCAGAGGAGCCACAGCCACAGGTGCATTCTTGGGAGCAGTTTTGTGAATCAAATCTGTCAAAGTTAAGTTTACAAGCAGTCCTTCGTGTGATGAGTGTTAGTCGTGAGAGTCTTGTTTTGGGTGCTTTAATAATAGCACACTGAGGTATATATTTGTCATCGTGGTATCAGTTGAAGATTTGTCCAAAGTTTCTTTTTGGTGTTCGTATAGGGTTTCGCTAAGGTCTACATTGCCTTTGTTAGTGCAAAAAGATCCATGATTTATTCGTGCAGATTTGCATAGCTGTAGAAAAAGCGACGAATCTATATACAATTAACTCATTACATATTATGTTCTTTCTTTTCTATTTCTTTTAGAATTTTAAAGTTGTATCACATTTTGTTTTTTTTTTTTCTAATTTATTATATATTTTTTGTTTTCTAATACATTTGTTTCAAATTTTTTTCAAGTTTGCATTCGTTTTATAACTATTGTTTATTTAGTTTACTTTTTTTAAATTTTTATATTTAATCTAGTATATGAGTGATAACTTGTAATCCAATGTAATTAGATGTGTATATATTGTGTTAACGATAAGATTTCATATATATATATATATATATATATATATATATATATATATATATATATATATATATATATATATATATATATATATATATATATATATATATATATATATCTAATCCTATATCTTTAGAGTCCAGTTTTATAATAATTTGGTTAATAATTAGTAACTAGAAAATATTTTAATTACAAACGAGCAAAAACATAATACAACTTTTTTATTTTTATGTTAATTTATTTTAGTTTGAAGAATTTATCTAGTAAAGTTTACAAAAAGAAATTATATAACATTATTAAAAGGGATATGATATTTTTATTTAAGTTGGATAAATATGATATTTTGAAGTTTAGTTGAAAGAAAAAATGAGTTAGGGCATAATGGTCATTAGTTAATAAGCAATATTAATTATGAGTTTTAAATGTTTTAAAAATAATTAAATTAATGAATTTGAGTATATATGATATTAATGATGTTTAAGAGGGATATATGTGATATTAACAATTAAAATTGGGTATATATGATATTATGATGTTTAAGAGGGATATATATGATATTAAATTTTAGGTTGGGTATATATGATATTATGAAGTTTTGGAGGGGTATATATGAAATTGTCCCTTTAAAAAAAATATGAATTTTGGATATTAGGTAAGTCGATATCTGAATCCAAAATTTCGGATATCCAAAAATTTGGAAATCTGGTTTTGGACACTCCTGGTGCCAAGCTTAACATTGGTATATTTGAAGTTCAAAACTCAACTTGAGCTCACTCGAGCCTAAATTTTTTAAGCTTGAGCTCGAACTCAATATAGGAATTCATGACTCGACAATTTATTATAAAAGTACATTAAATATGTAAATTAATGGTTTAATGATTCGATAAACGACTTGACACAAATATTTATATATAAAATGGTAATCGATTAGACTCACAAGCGAAGTATTTTAATACCAGAGCTTGACTCGACAAACCACTTGAGTAACTCGAACTCAAGCTCGATTTACCGCAATGTACATTGAGTTGATTTCGAATATTTTACGAGTCGATCTCGGACAACTCGTGAGTTGGCTAGACTTGATTACATCCCTCACTATGATATAACCTAATATGACATGCACTTGCACTTGATACTTATGTCTTAATAAATTATTCTTAGTAAAGTCTTATAATAATACAACCTAATAGGACACTTAAATGTCATATTAGTTGTCTTATATTTTAAATTCCATTGGTTTGTTATGTTAAGTGCGTTTGATTTGTTGATGAGTCTAAAATGGATATGAGTATAGATATGAGATTGAAAAAACTAGGAGAATGACTAATGAGAAATGAGGAAACCCATGAGTGTGGATAAGTTTGTGTTTTTGGTAATCATTTCCACATGGTAATCATTTATCAAACAAACAAAATCTATGAAACCCAAACTCATTCCATACCTTAAAAACTCACCAAACAAACGCACCGTTATTTAGTTCGATTAAAATATATGTAATCTAAAAAGGTTTGTTCGAATGGTAAAGAATTTTACAATATATTGTCGAGTTCTTATTTATAATGATAAATCTTTAATAATTGTAACTTGTAAGACATTATGTATCTTAACCAAAGGTCCTATATATTCATCAATTAAGATGCTATATAGATTCAAGATCAATGAGATACCATATTAGACTGAGGTATCGGGAAACCATTTATAGTCAATCATTTATCATTAAAATCATTAAATAAAATATAAATTTTGCTTAAAATTCTTTCCCACATCAATTAGTGTTGGTGGTAATATTGGTATTGAAAATTTTAAATTGTTATCGAAAATTCTGTGTATCCTATGAAAATCTCCATTTCAGTTAGTAGCATTCCTTATACTCATAATGAACATGTGTAATGACGACAAACCATAACTCTTGGTTTATCACCAAAATGGAACACATCGACTACACACACCATAAACCACAATTGAACATGTTCAATACCGTGAATATTGTTTTATCACCAAAAGGTTTAACAGCGACTAAAAACACAATAAACCCTGATTGCACATATTCAATAACTTGTAAATGAAATTGAACATTCACGAACGGTTTGATGAAAATAATAAATATCTTTATTTTGACACCTCCAGTTGAACATATTCACTAAAACTCTTGTCGAATCCGATTGAACATATTCACCAAAACTCATTGTCAAATCCGATTGAACATGTTCACTAAAACCCATTTTGAAATTTATTTAAGATATTGTTATGAAAATAAATCCCTATAATTAAGAGATTTATTAATTCATTAATTGTCATCTATTAATTAAGATAAACTTAATTGACTATATTACCCGTTTTTACTTATAACCAAACATGGGTGGACTCCGGTTCTCCAGTCTAACATTGTACCCTATTGATTTTGACTTTATGATGCTATACATACATACATACATGCATGCATGCATGCATGCATGCATGCATGCATACATACATACATACATACATACATAGATACATACATATATATATATATATATATATATATATATATATATATATATATATATATATATATATATATATATATATATATATATATATATATATACCTACGTTACTTACAAGAAGAAGTGTTTTATTACTGTAGCAAGTTTAGAAATTCACACCTCAACAATTCTAAGGGTCTTATTCTCTAACAAGTAGAACTATAATTACCCAAGGAAAGACACGTATGCAACAAAATTTTATTTCTTTGGTTTTCTCTTTGCCAAAAATAAAGGGACCATTATCATAAACAATTTAACATTTCAATCCTACTCTCCCTCCATTTCCATACTACATTCTTTGACGATTTCAGTCCGTCAGTATGTATTTGTTCTTCGTTCTTCTTCTTATTCATCTTATGTTTTTCTTTCCGCTATATTTTTAGGTTTAGATTTGGGTCTAGACAAAGGATAACACTGCTAGCAAACTACTCAGCTTCATGCACAAGTTAATGCTACTGAAGACGGAACTCGGAAGGCCTTCATTCCTCATGAGTTTCAACGATGTTGCTTCCTTTGGCATTAAATTAAACACCCAAATTTCTCCAATTATTTTGGTAGCTCTTCTACAATAATATCTTCTCATCTCTAGCATAATGATCTTGTTTGTTATATACGTATTCATCGTTTCTCGAAACTTAAGATTGTATTAATACGGATTGTACAGTTATTGTTTGGATGATTTTTTGTGGAACCGGACACGTGGTAGGGTTTCATTTCTGTGTTTTGCGAGGCAATTTTTTTATATATCAAATATTCTAATTAGGATTAAGTGTCATTTTGACCATCCAACTTATTGATTATTTTTTCAATTCAGTCATTAAACTATTTTTTGTCTCAATTTAACCACTAAATTATTTATAATATACTTATTTAAAAACTAAACTATCTTTTTACTGATTTAACCACTGAAAACTGTCCTGATTTGGCCACTAAATTATCATATTTTGTATCAATCTAGCAATTAGTTTTATTTAAATTTCCAAAAATAAAACATTAAACAAAAGTTTAGTGGTTAAAATGAGGACACAAAATAGTTTAGTAGCTAAAAATGAGACATATCTGAAAGTTGGATGGTCAAAATGGTACTTACTACTTATCCCTTATAATTATAATTCTTTTTATGTAATGTATTTCTTGCTTAAAGCAAAATATTGATTATATACCAGAATTTTGAATTTCTTTAGATCCATGTGAAGTTATAATGTGATTATTTCATCCTCAGATTTAAAAAAAAAAAAGCTATTAGAAAATTACTTGATAACCGTCTATTCACAACTTATATTCCTTGATGATAATTTGTTGGACCATCTGTGGCTAGAGTACATAAATTAAAGAAGTCCCATGTACCCCTCAATGTTAAGAACCATCCTTTAGTGTGTTTCATCCAAAAGCACACTACAAGGCTAGAAATAGTGCAAAACTTTTGATTTACGAAGAGCAAACCAATAAAAAGAAAAAGAAGAAGCAAAAACGTGAAGGCTACAACTATGACAACCAACAAAAACGATTTATCGTGGCTCATGCATTTAAAGATAATTTTCACGTATCTGTTAATTTTCATGGATCAATTCTGAGAGCATGTCTCTCAAATATCAACATTAATTATCATTATCCCCATGGGCTATGTATGGCGCACAACTTTGACGTACCGTGTGTGTGTGTGTGTGTGTGTGTGTGTGTGTGTGTGTGTGTGTGTGTGTGTGTATATATATATATATATATATATATATATATATATATATATATATATATAGTTGGGTTCAGGTAAGAACTCCCCAATTCCGAGAGAACGTGATATTCACTAAAAATGCACAAATATGTACATCCAATACATAAATTTATAAATTAAATTTATAACTTAAAACCATATTGATGTTCAACAATAATAAATATCATAATTGATTGATAGTAGGATCAATATAACATTAAGGGGGCGTTTGGTTCGCGGATTTTCTGGGATTCATTGGGATTTGCATTTAAAATTATGTGTTTTGTTCACAGATTTCAATAAGGATATAAAATCTCAGGATTTTTTAAATCTCTTCTTTCTTTGTTATTTAAAAACACAGCCTCCCCCTTGGGATTTTTTAAATCCCAATTAACTTGCATTTTTCATATTAGCAATTTTTTCCTAAAAGATAATGCAGATTATTTGACAAAATGTTGAGAAATGCAAATGCTGCATGATGCAAATACTTTGAAAAAATGCAAATCCCAGATAAAAAAATTTATGAACCAAACGCCCCCTAAATTTATCTTTAAAATTTGAATTCATTAAATTATACATTAAATGCTTAAATTTGGACATTAAATGCATAAATTTTGACAAATTCGTACATAAAGTTAACGAACTTATCATAATATGCGTAAATATTTATATGAAATGTATAAATTTATCAAATGTATAAATTTTAGCATCAAATGTATAATTTTATGTATTTATTTCATAAATTTTGAAATGGTTCTCACGGAACTATGTGGTTCTTACCAGAACCAAACCCATATATATATATATATATATATATATATATATATATATATATATATATATATATATATATATATATATATATATATATATATATATAGATTTGGGTTCAAATGAGTACCACTAGTTTTGCGGAGTACCGGAGGTACCTCGCTTAAAACCATTTTTTTTTAAATTTTTTTACATAATCATGTTTAAATTAATAATACAAGACTACTTGCAAAAAATCACACATAAACACACACTATAACTATGTGAAACGTGCAAGTTCACATGAACTGCACTGTTGTGAACGTATGTTCACAGCTAAGCATGTTCACATGAATTTTTTCACGTTCACATGACTTTTAAGAGGCTAGAAAGTGTGAATGTGTGTAATCTTTTACGAATAGGCTTATATTATTTGTATCTAAATGAATATGAAAAAAATTACAAAAAAAAAAACTTTTTTTCGGAGCATGTTCACATCTTAAACCCGTGTGTTCACAGGTACTCACGGTACTCCGCATTTTTTAGGTACTCACACGAACCATATTCTATATATATATATATATATATATATATATATATATATATATATATATATATATATATATATATATATATATATATATATATATATATATATATATATATATCGAATATGGTTCGAGAGATACCACCCATTATGCAGCGCACCAAAAGATACCACCTTTAAGAAAACTTTTTTAATAGTTTTTTTTTCATAAACATGTCTTAATTAACATTATGAAGATCATATGTAAATTTCACATACATTTAAATCTCCTAGCTTCTAAAAAATGATGTGAACATACATACTTACATAAATTTGCATATATGTGAACGTGCATTTATTTGATGCATGATTTAATGCACTTAGAATGTGTGAATGTCCGTAAAGTTATATATCATCTGTGTAATGCTAATTAAAACATATTTATGAAAAATAATTCTAAAAAAAAAATTTAAGGATGGTACCTTCTGGTGCGCTGCGTAATAGTTGGTACTCACTTGAACCTATATATATATATATATATATATATATATATCTATATATATATATATATATATATATATATATATATATATATATATATATATATATATATATATATATATATATATATATATATATATATATATACATATACAGCGCACCAGAAAGTACTACTCTTAAAAGTATTTTTTTTCATAATCAAAGTTTTAATTAACATTACACAAATGGTATACAAAGTTCACGCAAATTCGAAAACCCTAAGTGCAAGAAATCACGCATCACGTAAATGCACCTTCACATATGTTCAAAATTATGTAAGTGTGCGTTCACATCACTTTTTAGGAGCTAGGAGATGTGAATGTATATGAAATTTACATATGATCTTCATAATGTTAATTAAAACATGTTTATGAAAAAAAAAATTTAAAAAGTGTTTTTAAAAGTGGTACCTTATATATATATAGGGTTGGGATCATTGCAGAACCTTAATTTAGTGCAGAGCTATAGAACAAATCTAAACCATTAGATTATTATATAACACTAGGGATAAGATGGTAATTATGCAATTAACATTGAATTAATAGTAGCCTACCAAGTTTGATTGCCACTTTGACCATTATTGACTCTTTTAATATCGAAGGTACATGCAGTGTTGAATGTGTGATATACACTGTAATTTGACATTGAATGATCTTTATAAAATATATTGAATGGAGGTCTAGGTAAAAAATTTGAATGTACATGCAGTGTTGCATCGACGTTGAATATACGATATTAAGTAGTCATTCGACATTGAATGATACCGCCATGCTACATTGCATGGTGGTCTGAGTAATTTTTTTTACGAAAAATAAACACGTAAAATTTTTTCGAAAAAAATATATCATTACTATTCTAATTAAATCAAACAACTTTTGACTACTAACTTTGATCATTATTTTAGTTTTGTTAATTTTGAATGTACATGCAGTGTTGCATCGCATTGAATTATATCGGTCATGCTACATTGCATGGTGGTATGCTGATATTTTTTTTTTACGAAAAATAAACACGTAAAATTTTTTCGAAAAAAATATATCATTACTATTCTAATTAAATCAACCAACTTTTGACTACTAACTTTGACCATTATTTTAGTTTTGTTAATTTTGAATGTACATGCAGTGTTGCATCGCATTGAATTATATCGGTCATGCTACATTACATGGTGGTCTGCTGATATTTTTTTTTACGAAAAACAAACACGTAAAATTTTTTCGAAAAAAATATGTCATTACTGTTCTCATTAAATCAACCAACTTTTGACTAATAATTTTAACCATTATTTTGGTTCTATTAATTTTGAATGTACATGCAGTGTTGCATCGACGTTGAATATACGATATTAAGTAGTCATTCGACATTGAATGATACCGTCATGCTATATTGCATGGTGGTCTGAGTAATTTTTGTTTTACGAAAAATAAACACGTAAATTTTTTTCGAAAAAAATATATAATGACCGGTCTCGTTTTAAAGAGTATAAAATTCTCGTTTTTATGGTATGATTTTTTTGATTTAACAATTAATCATATTAATGTAATTTTAATTTAAAGAAAAAAGAATATTTATTTTACTAATGTCAATCTTTTTGCTATTTCCAATCTATTCATCTTTTGCCACTGAAAGAATTAAAAAAATCACTAATGTCAATCTTTTTTTCACTAATTCCAAACTTTATCATTTTAATCAAGACCATTAGATTAATCTAATCTATGGACAATATTGGTTCTACGGTTCTACACTAAATTAAAGTTCTGCAATGATCTCATATATATATATATATATATATATATATATATATATATATATATATATATATATATATATATATATATATATATATATATATATATATATATATATATATATATATGTATGTATATGTATGTATGTATTATGAATTTTTCATTACTAGAAGATTAACTTTTACCCATAAAAGAATCCCGAGATTATACCGACGGATTTTGATTTATATATGTACAAAGTCCAAATTTTGCAGGTGTTCAATGTCAACAATTAATTAATCAAATAGATGAGATGTCATTCATCAAGCACACAGTTGAACATATTCACATATTGTCCACCACTGAATTATTAATAGTTTTTCAATGAGAAAAAAAAAAAAGAAAGAAAGTAGGATTAATACTTGGGATAATTATAAGAATACCTAAAATTGTAACTCACTTTTTAAGTTTTATCCAAAAAAATCCACCTAACCAAAATACACCGTATCATATTTACATGATGCCCATCATTTTCGTGGTTTGTACTTTTAATAATATTTTAATGCATTATGTTACAAAAGGTGAAAAATAACGTAAAGTAACCTTTACGTTACCAAATTTTTTTTGATAATTTCCAAAAAATTTGCAATTGTTACTTTTTTTAGAAAAATTTAACTATGAGTAAATTACATAAATGGTCCTTGTGCTATATATGAAATTAGGATTCTCATCCCTAAAAGAATTTAATTACATTAATAGTCCCTAAATTAGATTTTGTTTCATAAACAATCTACATTCGGTTAATATTAACATTTTGAAGTTAATTAATTTAACATGACGAATTTACCCTCTTTCGTATAACACTTTTGGTCCATAATACATTTCATTATAACAACCAAAAGAATATTAGAATTATAATATTAATGAATAATGATAGTCGAAAAAATACAACACCATTACTAGTAATGATATAATTAATTACAATCGCAAGTGAAGAAATTGATTGATAATAGAAACAATAATAATATTATTAGTAGTAAATTAAACACAATTGTAACATCCCGATAATTGACCAAGTACGTGGATTTCATTCATTGGATATTTAACTTATTATTATTGTGTTGGTCGAATAATATCCCGATTAGTGGATTATACGTGTCGGGATTGAGATATATGTGGCGCCGGGTTATTATTTTAGTGGAATGATTATAATTATGAGACTGTGGATTTAAATGAGTTATAACGATATTAATAGTGAAAATGTGATATCGGGTTCAGATATTTGGGTGTCGGGTTACTAAAAATGGAAAGTATATATACAGAGTTGTGTTAGTATACGTTCCTTCCTTTCCTTCTTTTTGCCAAGACCAGAAACAAAGATCTTTGTGTGTGTACGTGTGTTGAACAGCAAAAAAATAAGTTTGGTTGCAAAAATTTGATCATCATCATCACCTTTGTGTACTTGTGGTGCAAGAGGTAAAGAGTTTGTGATTTTGTAGTTGAAATCGTGTTAGATGTTTTTGAAATTGTGGGATGGCTAATAAGCCTATAGGTAGTGTCATATGTATATTTTGTGACTTTTGCTGCTAGAAATCGAGTTGGGGGCTTGGTTTAGCCCTGGGCAGCCATTAACATGAAGCAGAGCAGACCTGCACGTCCGTCGTAGCGATCGCGACCCCCTGAGCACGGCCGCGATGAGTGTAGCACGGGTGGCCGGGTTTGGCCAGTGATTGAGAGCGCGGCCGCGATGGTCAGAACGCGACCGCGAGCCCTAGCGCGTCCGCGATGTGTCCCAAGCGCGAGCAGCGACCTGGTGGTTTGGGCCGGGTTGATTTTGGGTTTCAAGGTCCGTTGGGGTTATCTGTTGGGTCTGGTTCAGTTACAATGTTTTGTGTTGGGTCTGTGTTGTATTTCAGTTAGGTTGTATTAATATTCTGGTATCCGTTATGTATACAGGGTTGAGCCGACAGCGATCTGAGCCGCGATAGGATTTTGTTCGGTAGGTGATTCGGTAGATTGGTGAGTACACGAGTTCTTTTCAAATGAGCGCTCTATTTTCTGAGTTTTATTGTGTTATATGTGTATATTGCGATGTGTGATACGAGATGGAGATGTGGTGCCTCGGGTATGATTTTATCTACCCTTATATATGTGCTATGTGCTTATCTGAGTGCTTAGTGTATTCGCGTGGGAGATCGCGCAGGCTGATTGTCCCTAAACAATCATGAAGTATGAGACTGTATATATACAACAATGTTATTTCCAGGTCGCTCATGTGCCTATTGTGTAGCTAACCACTGTTGTGTGCGGTCTGTTAGCTGGGGAACGATGTCCCCTTGAGTTAAGATGCACATTACGTTCTGAGCCTTCATCAGAGATCTTGAGGCATACTTGAGTTGTGATATTCTATGTGTTATGTGTCGTGCTATATGTGATTATTTCTGCAGAGTCTAATCCTCGCGTACTCACGTGCTTCCCAACTTACGTTTTCGAGTCTAATTTGTCTCAGGCAGTCAGGCAGCGGGGTCACAGCCGCAGGCGCCACAGAAGTAGGAGCAGAGATCGTTTGGGATTTTGTATACGTGTAACTGCTCCATGCTGATGTTATCTTTTGAGAACTATTGATCTCTACTTGTATGTGTATTTAGTATGTGTGACAGCTGATGGTTAGACTTCATATGTTAGCTCAGATGTGTAAATTATCTGTATCAGACTATTGAGATATTTGTCTTAAAGTTTTTATTTATCAGTTATTTCGTGTTAACCCCTGACATGTGTATTATGAGATACTTGCGATAATGCCACTTATGATATTATATTGACGTTGGTTTTAATTGTGCAAAGAGGGTGTTACATTGATGGTATCAGAGCTTGTGGTTTAAAGTCTGAGTATCATTAGTGGATGCTTAACTTAAACCATGTTCAGATCCGTAGGAATCTTCATTGAGATTGATTATAGTGAAATTAACTGGCCTAGCTTATTGTATAATGTTGGGTGGTCTATCTGTTATCTTAACTGTTTTGGTTATGCAGAAAATTATGGCCGATCAGGAGGAGGGTTCAGGCGCAGGTAGACCAGCGGGTGATGAGTATGTCCGCAAGTCAGAACTTCTAGAGATTCTGACTCAGTTCTATCATCAACAGGGTCTAGGTCAGTGTATGGGTGCTACGTCAGTGACTGGTGTAGATTCAGCGGCCTGTGCCTCATCGTCTACTATGTAGAGAGGTGGGTCCTTCAAGGATTTCATGACAGGGGCCCCACCCGAGTTCAGGGGCGTAGGTGAGCCAGGCGTGGCTATGGCTTGGGAGTGAGAGATTGAGGCTGCCTTCCGGGTAGCCCATGTTGATCCGAGAGATATGGTCGGTTACGCTACTTGTCTGTTGAGAGGAGGGGCTTCACACATGTGGAAATCCATTGAGTCTTCGATGACATCGTCTGTGGCATATGCTATGACCTGGGATCAATTCAGAGCACTGTTTGAGCTTCAGTACATTCCCCGTGATGAGCGTCGAGAGATGGAGCGCCGTTTTCTCCATTTGTAGCAGGGTGATATGACGGTTCAGCAGCATGTTGATAAGTTCAACAAGTATTCATAGTTTGCGACCCAACACATCGACACAGAGAGACGAAAGGCAGATGCGTTTATTGACGGATTGAGATCAGATATTTGTGAGTTTGTTAGACTACACGATACTTCTACCTTTTCTAGGGCTTTAGAGATGACCCGTATGAGAGAGATAGAGAAACAGAGGGAGCAGCCTCTAGCACAAAGACAAAGGACAAGGACGTCCGAGCAGTCCCCTAGTTACTGGCGAGATTCCCGAGATACGCAGAGAGGGGCAGTCTGAGCAACGACGTTCCCAGGGATAGAGTTTTGGGTCCCAGGGACAAAGACAGAGATAGAGTTCTAAGATCATAGAGATCAGCCCAGAGTCAGAGGCAGAGCTATGGGGCGCCTAGTCAGAGTCAGACTTCCAGATTTAGTGCCCCGGGTCAGAGAAGTGTGGGACAGGGGTCCCGGCCGTCAGGGAACCGTTCTGAGAGTTCTTTCGGCGAGAGAGACTGTCAAATGTCAACGCCGTCATTCCAGGTCGTGTATGCCCGAGCAGCGGAGATGTTACTGTTGTGGCCAGTATGGGCATACTTCTGTTACGTGTACTTCGAGAGATTCTCTATGCTTCCGGTGTGGGAAGTCGGGCCATATTGCAAGAAATTGTCCTGAGTTAGGGGCAACGGTGCAGGGAGCGAGCACCAGCAGGACCAGAGCCGAGCCCGCGATCGATCCGTCGCAAGACAGTTCCCAGAGGCCGTGGGAGAGTGTTTCTGGCGACTGCAGATGAGGTTAGAGAGTCTACAGACGTGGTTTCTGGTACGTACATACTGAATAGGCTAAGTGCCCGTATTTTGTTTGATTCTGGAGCATATCGTTCGTATGTGTCTGTTGTGTCTTGTGCGTACTTTTCTGTTTCTCCTACTGCTTTATTTGTTCCGTTGGTTGTCGAGAGGGTTCATGGGAGTACCGCGTTAGTGAGCCAGGTATATAGAGACTGTGTATTAGAGATTCATTCACACCAGTTTTTGATTGATCTGCTACCGATCGAGATCATCCATTTTGATGTGATAGTGGGTATGGATTGGATGACAGCCAGACAGGTCTATATCTTATGTGCAAAGAAGATGATCTGAATACCCATTTCAGACAGTGAGAGTTTAACTGTGTATGGTGAGAGGCGCAGAGGCGAGATCAGTATAGTTTCTATGGCCAGAGCTCAGCCATATGTTTCTAAGGGTTGCGAGACTTTCTTGGCTTATGTTGTTGACTCCCGGAAAGAGAAGAAGACCATAGAGGATATACCAGTGATCAGAGATTTCCCCGAGGTATTCCCAGAGGAGTTTTCTGGGTTACCGCCAGATCTTCAGGTTGAGTTTCGTATCGACCTTATCCCTGGAGCGGTGCCTATAGCTAAGACGCCTTATAGGCTGGCACCTACTGAGATGCGAGAGATGATGTCACAGCTTCAGGAGTTATTGGATTGTGGATTTATCTATCCGAGTTTGTTTTGTTTGTGAGGAAGAAGGTCAGCAGGATGCGAATGTGTATTGATTATAGAGAGTTGAACAAAGTGACAGTGAAGAACAGATATCTGCTTCCACGCATCGACGACTTGTTTGATCAGCTGCAGGGTTTGAGTTATTTCTTGAAGATTGATTTGCGATCTGGTCATCACCAGTTGAGAGTCAGAGACGAGGATGTACCAAAGACAGTATTTCGGCACGATACGGCCACTATGAGTTCCTTGTGATTCCTTGCAGATTGACTAACGCACACACAGATTTCATGGATTTGATGAATAGGGTGTGTAGCTCTATGTTGGATCGGTTCGTGATCGTGTTTATCGATGACATCCTGATTTATTCGAGGAGTGCCGAGGACTTTGAGCAGCACCTGCGAGAGGTTTTAACCATGCTGCGAAAGGAGAGACTGTATGCAAAGTTCTCCAAATGTGAGTTCTGGTTGCGAGAGGTCCAATCTTTGGGACATGTGGTGAGTGCTGAGGGGATTAAAGTGGATCCAGCTAAAATAGAGGTTGTGATGAGTTGGGAGCCGCCCAAGACAGTGCTTGAGGTTCGCAGATTTCTGGGTCTAGCCGGGTATTACAGGCGTTTAATTCAGGACTTTTCGAGGATTGCCATGCCGTTGACGAGATTGACAGGACAGTCCGTACCTTTTGTGTGGTCCGATGATCAGGAGTATGCGTTCAGAGAGTTGAAAACCCTGTTATGTCAGGCTCCAGTGTTAGCATTTCCAGAGGGTATAGAGGATTTTTTTGTGTATTGTGATGCGCCTGGTACCGGGTTGGGTTGTGTATTGATGCAACAAGGTAAAAGGTTAGCATATGCGTCGCGACAGCTGAAGACCTATGAGGAGAACGATATCATGCACGATCTCGAGTTAGATGTCATAGTATTTGCGTTGAAGATATGTCGTCATTACCTGTATGGATCTCGATTTGTGGTGTATACAAATCATAAGAGTCTTCAATATCTATTTAGTTAGAAAGAGCTGAATATGAGGCAGCGGCTCAGCTTAGAGTTGTTGAAAGATTATGAATGCAAGATTCAGTACCATCAGGGTAGAGAAAATGTTGTGGCTGATTCATTGAGCCACAAGGCATGCGGCCAGACTGTGATTTCCCGAGTGGATAGACATGAGATTTCATCGACCTTAATAGAGAGTTTGAGATTGGCACAGTAAGAGGGTCTTCGAGCTGAGAATCTAAAAAGAGAACGGCGTACTAGGCAGATTGAGAATCAGATCAGAGACGACCGAGGGTTGTTTACGTTTCATGACCGTATGGGTTCCAAGAGTTGGGAATCTTCGCCAGATGATATTGGACGATCGCACCAGTCGAGACTATCTATCCACTTCTGAGCACCAAGATGTACAAAGATCTACGTGAGTTTTATTGGTGGCCTGGGATGAAGAGAGATGTGGGCTGCTATGTTGAAGAGTGTATGACTTGTCCGCGTGTGAAAGCTGAGCATCAGAAGCCTCATGGTCACCTACGGCCTTTAGAGGTCCCCGAGTCGAAGTGGTATCATATTGTGATGGATTTTATCGTTAGACTTCCTCGCACGGTTAAAGGAAACGATATGATCTCGGTGATTGTGGATTGATTGACGAAGAGTGGTCATTTTCTGGCAGTTCACGATACTATCACGATGGATCAGTTGGCTCAGTTGTATATTAATGAGGTGGTATCAAGGCACGAGATTCCGAAGTCGATTACATCTGATAGAGATACTCGGTTTACTTCGCGATTTTGGCAGAGCTTTCAGCGCGAATTGGGCACCCATATGCAGTTGAGTACAACGTATCAACCTCAGACAGACGGGCAGACAGAGCGTACGAACCAGACTCTCGAGGATACGTTACGAGCTTGCGCGATTGACTTCAGTGGTATTTGGGACGTTCACTAGCCTTTAGTAGAGTTTGCTTATAATAACATCTATGATGCCACCATCATGAGGGCCCCGTTTGAGGCGTTATATGGGCGTAAATGTTTAACCCCTGTGTGTTCGGGTGAGGTCGGTGAGTGACTTATTAGCAGGCCTGAGTTGTTACAAAAGACGAAATATAAGGTGCCAGTGATTCGGGAGCACATGAGAGTTGCGTAGAGCCGGTAGAAGAGTTATGCCGACCGTCGTCTGACTGAGCTTGAGTTCAGAGTTGGGGACCACGTTATGTTGAAAGTATCGCCGTGGAAGGGAGTTATTCGATTCAGACATAGAGGTAAGCTGAGTCCGCGGTACATCGTTCTGTTTGAGATCATTGTCAGAGTCAGGGATCAAGCGTATAGATTGAGATTGCCCCCAGAATTGGCCGGCATGCACGACATGTTTCATGTGATCCATTTGAGGAAGTGTCTGGCCAAAGACGATCAGTACGTGTCATTGTCTGAGATCTCCGTTGATGATTGGTTGCGGTATGTTGAGCAGCCCGAGGCCATTACCGACCGCAAGGTGAAGAAGCTGAGGAACAAAATAGACCGCGTTAGTACTCGTTCAGTAGAGACATCATAAGAGTACTAACGCCACCTGGAAGCCCGAGTCAGAGATGAGGATCCGATATGCACAGCTGTTTCAGAGTCCGAGCTAGATTCCAGGACAGAATCTTATTAAGAGGGGAGGTTTTGTAACATCTCGATAATTGACCTTGTACGTGGATTTAATTTATTGAATATTAATTTATTATTATTGCGTTGATCGTATAATATCCTTATTAGCGGATTATACGTGTCAGGATTGAGATATATATGGCGTCGGGTTATTATTTTAGTGGACTGATTATAACTATGAGATCGTAGATTTAAATGGATTAAAACGATATTAATAGTGAAAATGTGATATCAGGTTCAGATATTTGGGTATCGGGTTACTAAAAATGGAATGTATATATATATATATATATATATATATATATATATATATATATATATATATATATATATATATAGAGTTGTGTTTGAATATGTTCCTTCCTTTCCTTCTTTTTGTCAAGACCAGAAACAAAGATCTCTGTGTGTAGGTGTGTTGAACAACAAGAGAACAACAAGTTTGGTTGCAGAAATCTGATCATCATCATCACCTTTGTGTACTTGTGGTGCAAGAGGTAAAGTTGAAATCGTTTTAGATATTATTGAAATTGTGGGATATCTAATAAGCCTGTAGGGAGTGTCATATTTATATTTTGTGAGACTTTTGCTGCTAGAAATCGAGTTGGGGGCTTGGTTTAGCCCCGAGCAGCCATTAACGTGAGGCAGAGCAGACCTGCACGTCTATCGTCGCGGTCGCGATCCCCTGAGTGCGACTGCGATGTGTGTAGAGCGAGCGGGAGGGTTTGGCCAGCGATTGAGGGCACGATCGTGATTGAGCGTGGCCACGATGTGTCCCGAGCCCGAGCAGCGACCAGGTGGTATGGGCCGGGGTTGATTTTGGGTTTCAGGGTCGTTATGGTTATCCGTTGGGTCTGGTTCAAATACAGTGTTTGTGTTGGGTCTGTGTTGTATTTCAATTGGGTTGTATTAATATTCTGGGATCCGTTATGTATACGGGGTTGAGCCGACAGCGATCTGAGCCGCGATAGGATTCTGTTCAGCAGGTGATTCGGTAGTTTGGTGAGTACACGAGTTCTTTTCAAACGAGCGCTCTATTTTCTGAGTTTTATGGTGTAATTTGTGTATATTGCGATGTGTGATACGTGATGGAGATGTGGCGCCTCATATATGATTCTATCTACCCTTATATATGTGCTATGTGCGTATATGAGTTCTCAGTGTATTCGCGATGGGTGATCGTGAAGGCTGACTGTCCCTAACCAGTCATGAGATATGAGACTGTATATATACAATAGTGTTATTGCCAGGTCGCTCCTGTGCCTATAGTGTTGCTAAGCACTGCTGTGTGCGGTCTGTTAGCTAGGGAACGACGTCCCCTTGAGTTGAGATGTGCATTACGTTCTGAGCCTTCATAAGAGATCTTGAGGCATACTTGAGTTTTGATATTCTATGCGCTATTTGTTGTGCTATATGTGTTTACTTCTGCAGAGTCTAACCCTCGCGTAGTCACGAGCTTCCCAGCTTACGTTTTCGAGTCTAACGTGTCTCAGGCAGCCAGACAGTGCGGTCACAGCCGCAACCTCCGCAGAACTAAGAGCAAAGATCGTTAGGGATTTTGTATACGTGTAACTGTTGCATGATGATGTAATCTTTTGAGAACTGTTGATCTATACTTGTATGTGTATTCAGTATGTGTGACAGCTGATGGTTAGACTTTGTATCAGACTATTGAGATGCTTGTATTAAAGTTTTTAATTATCAGTAATTCGTGTTAACCCCTGACATGTGTATTATGAGATACTTGCGATGATGCCACTTATGATTTTATATTGACATGACTTTTAATTGTGCAAAGGGTGTTACAACAATACACCATATTATTATTATTATTATTATTATTATTATTATTATTATTATTATTATTATATCCTTAATGTTATTTTATATAATCATAAAAGATTTATAAACTAATTTTGTTATACTGAAAGGTATCATGGACCAAAAGTGTTATTTGAAAGAGGGTAAATTCGTCATACTAAATTAATTAACTTCAAAATGTTAATTTTTACAGAATGTAGATTGTTTATGGAACAAAATCAATTTTATGGACTATCAGTGTAATTAAATTATTTTATGGATGAGAATCAAAAATTCATATATAGCACAAGGACCATTTATGTAATTTACTCTTAGTTAAATTTATATAAAAAAAAAGTAATGATTGCAAATTTCTTGGAAATGAGCAAAAAAAAGATTTGGTAACGTAAAGGTAATGTACTTTACGTTACTTTTCACCTGTTGTAACGTAATGCATTAAAATATCATCAAAAAGTAAGAAAATCACGAAAATGATGGGCATCACGTAAATATGGTAACTGTTTGTACGTCTGACAAGCAATCAAAGAGGGTTGAGACAGTGATGATATCTCCAGATACTTCCAGGTGGTTTCTAGCACCGGTGATGAGAAAATAAAAAGGAACAAGCTACAGTTAGTGGCAATGCAGGGGGGTGCGCTGCATTGACACTACGATGCCTAAGTAAGCATTCATGGTGAGCGATCAATTATGGGAGTAAAAATGGGAAATGAGCATTACCTTCTCTAGCAAGCGAGAGGTCTCTATTTATATGTATCCTAAGGGGTGAGAGGCTCTCCTCGGGAGAGATTCTTATTGGTTGACAGGGTTATGCATGACCTCCCCTTTCTTGGCCTCTGACGAACCAATCAGGATTGGCCCTTCTGCGCTCCCAACCAAGCAGTATCTATCCACGACAGGATCTCTGGGGTGGAAACTTTCGTGTCCCCCTGTTTGTCCCTTTCGGTAAGGAGAAAACGTGGGCTCGTGCCTAGGCCTGGTCCTTCATAAAAGGAAGTTGTGTGGGCCTTAAGTTGCCCTCATCATCATATAGGATTGGACCCATATGATCAAGTCCCCCAAGATTGAGTGAAAAGATGTAACTATTTACTTGAACTTATGAGAACAAAGTCCGTTCAGCGAGTGAACTATTCGATGCTCGAAGGAATCCTTGCGAATCTAATAATCGTTTGATTATTAGGTGAGGCGACAAGATCACATGGTGACTGCTAGACGACGCGACAAGACCACCTGCTGATGGCTAGACGAGGCGGCAAGACCACCTGACGATGGCTAGACGAGGCGGCCAGACCACCCGATGATGGCTAGACGAGGCGGCAAGACCACCTGACGATTGCTAGACGAGTCGGCCAGATCACCCGATGATGGCTAGACGAGGCGGAAAGACCACCCGATGATTGCTAGACGAGGCGGCAAGACCACCAGGGAGGCGACAAGACCAACTGGTGCCTAATGATTGCTAGGTGAGACGGAGAACCTTAATCTATTGGATAGGCGACCGTTTTGATCGCGATAGCTGATGGGACAGCTCAAACGGTGACGTCAGATTCATTAGTGAAAGTCATGATATTCTGAAGAGGTACGCGCGCATGGCTATACTGCCGCTGTCATATCAACTGGAAGTTGTGGAGAGGGACACATAGGGTCTTGCCACGTGTCCGCAACTGTACCCGCCTCCCGAATCTTAACCAAAAATGGCCCTCTATCTTCTTTAATTTGAATCCATCATTCGTTCTTTCTTATTTCCTTCATTTCTTTCTTTTTCCTGCATGCAATTTCTGTAACAATCTTCTCTGAACCTCTTCTCAGGCAACAACCCTCACTCTTCAGGTTAGACCCTCCATTTTTCTCTATCATTTCCTTTCTTGTAGTGATGCCAACGGCTCCTTCGGCCGACAAGGTAGTATGCACCCTGTCAGAACCTGAGTTCAAAAGCTTTCTGGGTGAGTATGGGGTTTCTCGAGATTATCATCCCCAACTTCCCAGCCGGAAGGTTACTGCCCTCCATCCTCCCCCAGATAAGGTTGCGCTGTGTACTAAGCAATTCTTCATGGTAATCTAAGGTTACCTTTTTCCCCTTTCCTTCAATCTATTCTTTGCCATTACCAACTCCACCCTGGCCAAGTATCTCCTCTGGCCGTTATGAGGATAACAATGTTTAAGGCTGCATGTAAGGCTCTATGTGGCGTGCCTTCGATTCCACTTTTTATGTATTTCTTCAGACTCATCTGTTTGAAGGATTAGTTCAATTTAGAGAGAATGTGGAGTCTCGTTCCTGAGGTGTTTACTGATCCCCCCCCCCCCCCAAGGATTACAGGAATGGAGGGGATCCTTCTTTTGGATCGACACGACTATTGTTCCCCAGGAGGACAAGGATCTTCTTATTTGGAAGCCAGGGGCCCATCCTCAAGTCTTAACTAAACCTCCCGAAGACCGAGATTTAGATGTTAACCTATTAAGCCTCTTATCTAGAATAACATTTAGAATCCGATCCTATCCTGACCCCATTCTAGCCGTTTTAGGAATGAACCCCCCGTTGGGGTGATTCTAACTCTGTGCATGTCCTGGTGAAGGGCGGACTTGGTAGAATCTCTTTCTTTTTATTACTTTGTTGAGTTGTTATGACGTTTGACTACCTGCTGATATGTTTTATATTTCCTTGTCTTTTCCAGTGATGAGTGTTTCAGAATACATGTCTTCAGACGAACTGGATGGGATGGAGGTAGCAACCGTGAACCGATCCGATGCTGAGAGCCTGAGGCCTGGAAGCATGATTCCAGAAGGGTCCCTGACCCCCCCTGGGTCATCTATCTGCATGGTCTTCATCGAGCAAGGGGGATAGCCCTGTTGCTACTTTCGATCAACCACCTTTGGATCCCGCCACCTGTCCTTCTTCAAGGACTCGACTGAAAAGAAAAGTTGCTGGTGCTTCCATTCCCATCGAGTCTCAGACTCCCACTGTCTCAGCACCTGGCCTAGACGATGATCACCTTCCCATATCTCAGAGGATAAAGATATCTATGGAACGCCCCTCTGATAAGGGGAAAAGTGTGGACCTCTCCGACTCTCCTAGTCCACCTGCTGATCCACTTTCAGGGGATGCCACTGTGAAATCCCCCTATGTCCTTCCCCCTCGATTCTCCCCCAGTCAGAGTGGACACCCTTAGCCCCTTTTAGGCTCGACCAAAGTGACTACAATCGCGAGGAGAAGTATGTTCGGCCTTGAAAGTCAAGACATGAGATTTGTTGGAAACAACACCTGCTCAATGGGATTTTCTTTCTTTATAATTGCATGCCTTTTGCACACATCGACATGGCAAAGCATGCCATGAATGCTCTTGTGTTTGACTCCTTAGGCTCTGCTGCTATAATTTTAATACATTTTTCCCAGAGGTTAAGGCACGATTAACCATTTCTGAGCATCGGTTCCTCAAGGCACAATAAGAGTTGCAAAAATCTCTTTAAAAAGACAAGGCAAGCGCTGCTTTTATCGAGAACATGAGGACTCGGTTATAGGGAATAAAAGATCATGCCGAAGAGAACCGTACATTGGTCAAGAAGATGCACTATTTGGAATCTAGCCATAAAGTAGAGGTTGAGAAGTTGAAGGCGGAATTGGAGGAAGAAAAGAAGAAGTCTGTTGTTTTGAGCCTTCATGTGAGTCAACTCGGCAGCAAAGAACAGAGTTTGTAGAAAGACCAAGACAAAGCCGTGGAGGTTGTTGGCCGTTTGACTGAGAAAAGGGTACGGTTCGTTTCTGAAGTTATTCCCCACGTGGTTGGCAAGTTACTATGTAGTCGGCAATTTTTAAAACCATGAGGCTTGGTTCAACGAGCTGCAGTTCGTTATGGGCATCACTCAGGCCTCTTGAAGGTGCGCCCTCACTTGGCCCTTGATGTTGAAGTAGAGAAGCTGGCTGATTATGATCCTAATGCCCACACCAGGCTTCATGATTTGGCCCTTGATACTGAGAACGCAATGCCTGCATATGTGGAGGATATCAAAGCTCATCCTAAATGTTCCTTGGAGGATATCATGGCTCTTGTACCGACTGATCCTGAAGTCGACCATGGGTCTACTTCGGCTTCAACCCAGGCGTAGCATCCATGCTTTCCTTATTTACCCAGTGACTTTATTAAACTTTATAACTTGCCTTTTTTGGTACCCAGTGTGTTGGGTTATGATGGCATGTGCCATCCTTAGACAATTTACTGCTTTAAACAATCTGTTGCTTGGAAATGTATTTTGACGGCTCGTAATGGTTAAGATGCGAGATGTTTGAATGCATGTTTGCTTGTGGACTGTGCACTTTATTTTTGCCTTTGAGCTAGTGGTTAATGTGTTGTTTCCCATAGGATAATTAATTAATACCAATGGATGACTAGTATGGTGCCCAATCCTTATGGTAACCTAGCCCTTTTAAATTATGTAAGGAGATAACTTCAGCCTTTGGATGATGTAAGTCGATGACCCGACCATTATTAATACTATTACTCAGTATGAATTTTTTAAGGTGATAACTCAACGTTTGCATTAGGTAAGGCCATAACTCGGTCTTTATGTATTGTGAGGCAATAACTCAATCTCTATTCCATGCGTGATGCTAGCTTTGTATTGCGTGGTTGATTTGTGGTAAGTCGACTTTTAATCATATACCTTTTAATACTCTTTGTTTGAAGATAAGGTTTGTCACATGAGATTAAAGTATCTTAAAACTTTGTCTATCTTGGGCGTCCCCTTAGACTTGAGTATTTGCAGCGTTTATGACATCATGTGAATTGACTATGATCATGATACGCGTTATGATTAAAAGAAAATGGCTTTAAGACTTGCTTTCATAACTTTGCTAAGGCAAACACTATTGTCGTGTGATCCCTTTACATATGCAAACTGAGTTGCATAATGGCCTTAAGCCTTGATTGAAAGCATAAAATAGAAACATCAGTTTACAAGCAGGTTTGCATCATGGACGTGAAAGATGATTTTCGGCTACACGAAATACTTCTTTAAATTCATGATGTGCCACGTTCTCGGGACCTTCGTTTCGTCTAGGCGTTCCAGTACGTATGTGCCTCCTCCCAACACTTGTTCCACGCGATAAGGGCCTTCCCACCTGGCCGAGAGTTTACCGGTGGGACCTAACCTACTTGCCTCATTGATGCATAAGACAAGATCACCTGGCAAGAGGGTTTTGTGGTTAACTCTTCTATCGTAGTACCTCTTTGAAACGAGTGTCGTTAACTCGCAAAAAATAACCACTAAATACCTTAGCAGCTAGGGTAAGTAGGGATCGTATCCACAGGGAGCAAGAGGTTAATTACGCGTATTCGAGCGACTAGCGTTGCGAACTTGATTATTTGGAAAAGTGAATAATTAGGAAAGATTGTTACTTGCTTTTATAAAAAATACTAAACTAATTACTTGCGCAATTGTAAGAGAAAACCTTAATTAAAAGTGTTTGATTAAATACGTTAACGAAGATAACCACTCCCGGATTCCACACTTAGCTTTCGTATTTACTGTAGGTCCCGAATCAATCAAGCAAGCACGCAATAAACAATATATAATAAAGGATTATGAACGAGAATAATACCAATCGCCGAATATATTTAACCTTGAACGAAGAACACGAAGAACGAAGGTTTAATTCTCTCTCTATGCAAACGGCTACACACTCCAACACCTTTAATAATTAGCTTGTATGTTTTTCTATCTATCTATAAAACCCTAATTAAACCTTTAAATAATAAACCTAAATAGGTCTAAGCCCGTGGGTTAAACTATTAAAGCTTGTACATAAATAACCTATGAACTATTAAATAATTACAAATAAACCCCCAGACTTGATTACAATTAATTAACCCTAACATTCTCCCCCTTTGTGATCAAGTCTGGTTTCTTCAAAAGAAGCTTGATCTTCTGATGAATAATCTCTTTTCTGAATGATCTTCTCTTTCAAATGATAGCTTTCGGAGATTTCTCAATAGCGTAAACCTTCAACTGATGTGAGCATGATCTTCAGCTTTGATAAGAATCTTCAGTTGAACTTGGCAATGAACTTTGTCACTTTGAGAATCAGAAGACTTTAACCTTAACACCAGCTTCAGATAGATTGTAGAATGATTTCTTCTTTCAGCTTTAGTCTTGAAATCACTTGAAGCTTTTGAATGTTTAAACTTTGACTTTCTCTGATCTCTTCCACTTTAACTATGTTCTCTCCCCCTTGATAATTCAACCGAACATAGATTTTCTTCATATGAGCTTTTTTTTTTTGTTGAAACTATCTTTCTCTCCTTGAATTCTTCAGATGAGCTTTCTTTCTAGTTGAAACTGTGTTTCTCTCCTTGAATTCTTCAATCGTCTCTCTCCTTTAGTATTCCCCCCCTTAACTCATAGACTTATTCTCCTCGTCATGATGATTAAGAGAATCTTGATTATCATGTAACCTTCTCAGATATCCTTGGCAAGATGCTTACTCCCCTCGAAATACGAATACATGTTCTTGATCATCACAACAGTCATTAGGCTTTGCAACCAGTCACATTAAAATAAGAATTATAGGGAAAAATTCCAACCAGGATCACTTAGGTTTCCTGTTAACACGATAGTTATGAACCATGTGACCTACGTTCAGCGCTGGCTTGATGTTAACACTGGTAGGATTTCCAACTAATCATCGTGAAATACTTATATTAAGCACCACTATAGTTGTTCCGACTTTGTCACATTAGACAAGCATTAATTCTCACACAGACATGACTCGAATCATGTCCTAAATAGTGTATAAAGATTAGGATCTAGACACATTGTGCAATCAAATGAAATTAGGAGAACGGGGCAGATGTCTTTCTGTTTAAATATCAATTAACTCCAAATGAGAAACCGATAGATCATGTGGTATATCTCCATGAGAAATGAAACAGTGGCCTTTTAAGAAGCAACCGAGTAGCTAGTGGGGTTAAGTGCTTGCGTCACTGGGTCCATAACGTCTTTTTCAATACCAAATCTCAACGAATAAGATTCGATAGCATATGTAGGAAACCCAACTATTTGTAGGTGTGGATAGGATTTTTCTTTTCTTTTAATCCTTTCTCTCCCCTCAAGCTCTCATGCATTTTTCAACTATAGCTCCCTCTGACTCTCTTATATCAGTAAAACAAGATTTGATGCACCCCATCTCCTATCGATTATATACCCTCTCATTTTCATTTTATCTCTACTCGACCGGATCGACACCCCATTGTGTTTGATCCTCCTCAACTAGATCTAAAGACCCTTACCTCTCATCTATTGGAAGGATTACTCTGTGGGTAGGTCATCCGATTTTGGGTAGACCATTGGAGTGTGATATATGCCTATACGCTCATGTGGTGCATTTGAGGCAGCAGCTTTCATCAAACGTGATGAACTTTGAGTTCTGAACTAGCAGTTATAATAGATAGCATAGTATGCTCGGAAGAACTGCTTTAGCGATATGAGAGTGAACTCGATGAAATGAATCAAATGAGCATGGAGATGAGTGAATGAATCAGATAGAATCAGAATAAGATAATTCAGAATGAATGGATGGTTCTGATTTGAATGAGATTCGAGATTCATATTGAGATGAGATTGTGAGATATGGAGAGAAGTATCTGAATGAATGAATAAAAATGAAACACAATTCGGATATGAAAGAACATAGGGTGTGGAGAGATTCTCAGAGAATTACGATCATGAGATCTGATTAGTCAGAATGAATAAGAATAAGTGAATCAGAATGAATGAATATCCTGATTGGCTTGAAATTTGACAGATTTCCTTAGATGAACGAAAATATTTTCTCCCCCTTAAATGATGATCGGATAAAATCCAAAAGAGTTTGCATCATTAAGGGTTAACAAAAACTAAAAAAAAAACTTTAACTAAGAAAGAAAAACTTTTATTAAGAAATTAAATAAAACCACTCCCTCTACAAGTATGCACTAAAAATTATTTCTTTTAAAAGGTTCTGCATACTAGAAGAGTGTAAAACACGTCCTCGTTAACGTGTAGTTGAAAACTCCCCCTGCAAAGAAGAATAAATATCAGTCAACAGAATATAGAAGCATAATATAAGAAATAAATTCATGGTCCCTGTAGTCGCTTCGTCCTTGATGTTGAACTGACACTCATATATGCATGTCAAATTGGAGGTTTCAGAAACCATCTCTTTGAGAAACGGGTTCCGTACAGATATGCATAGAAGCCATTTCATTGAGGCTTGGGTCCTGAAATGAAATGAGCAGGAGCCATCTTATTGAGGCGCAAGTCCTGAACTGAAATGTGCAGGAGCCATCTTATTGAGGCGCAGGTCCTAAACTGAAATGTGCAGGAGCCATTTATCTGCGAAACAATCACGTAACGTTTGGTACCCATTGAAGTTTGGGTCCAGTCAGGTTAGCTGTGGGTACCCATCTCTAAGTAATGACCTTCTTAGGTAACCATTTCAAATTAGGTTCCTTCATGACGGTCTTTGGTACCCAGCAGAGAGTGAATGTGGGCCCTTTGTGTTTATTTACGTAATGGTTAACAAATTTATGCCTAACTTGGGATACACGACCATTCATAACATGAGGTGAATTACAAAGTTTAGCAGGTTGTAAATCAAGTAACCGCTTAAAAGGATATTTCAAAAAGGGTTTATGTGATACAAAATCATCACAAGAAGCAGTCTTTTCATTGACGACAAACCGAACTTTGTTATTCGTGATAACATGAGAATCAGATATGAATGGTTGTGAGTCCTTAGGATTCTCGAAACAATTTTTCACTTGAGCAGAAGAGAAGTCTAATTCATTCTTAGTAGAGAACCAGTTATGCCTATTGTTGGATATTCCGACCTTTTGTGGCTTTCGGGAATTTCCTGTACTCTTAAAGTAAGAGTATAGAATTCCTTATGGCTCTTTTGAAAGAGGATTTAGAAGATTCACCGGTGTAAATCTTGATCGGAACTTCCAACTTTTCTTTGTCTTTCTTGATGTCCAAAAGATGTTGCTTTTGCAAATCAGAGTTCGACTTACTGGCTTTAGATACATTTGTAACCCTAGAGTTGTGAATCATAGAAACTAGTTTTTCTAAATTATGTTGAGTAGAAACGAGTTGAGATTCTAACCCCTTAATGGTGGCTAGAAGCTGATCTCGTTCCTTGTCAAATGAGTTAGCATCGATTTTGAAATTCTGTTCTCGAACTGAAAACTGTCGTCTTGCCTTATTAAACTCATTTAAAAAAAAAAAAAATTTCTGTCTGAATTAAACAACTCTTTGATTTCTTTTAACGTTAACTCAAGGTCATGGAATTTACTAACAACCAGTGAAGTGTCAGCCAGAGAAGAATTAAGTCGAGCAATTTTGGCTTCTAGATCTGATATTTTATTTGTAAAATCTATCTGTTCTTGCTCAAAATCTCGTGTCATATTTTCCAATTTCTGTTTTAGATCAGAAGCCTGATGTTCTAGAGCAGAATATGGTACATATTTACGAGGTTTTGGTAAGTTCAGATCTATTGGGATCTTTTTTGGTTCAACAAATTTATCTTCTCGAAATGTTTTATCTAATTTTCCTTGAAGAGAATCGTAATTTAATCTTTTTATAAACAAATGTAATTTCTTTTCTATCCGGTGTAGCTCGTTTTTCTTCTTTTTCGGTTAACACTTCCGGCAGAATTTGGTGATAATGCATTTTAAAACTGCGACCTAGAGTATCGAAATCATATAAAGGATCATGTTTTATGTTGACCATTTCGTACATGACCCCATGATTGGTATACCCTAGACCATCTTTACACTTCAACTTTCTAGGTTTATACATATTATCGTTTGATCAGTTTGACCACGTTTGTAAAACCTATCTTCCATGTCTTTGAGTTGTTCGTTTAACTGTGTTTTCTCAGCCAGTAGACAATGATAGTCGTAATCTATGTGCGATTTTTCAGATTTAAGCACCTGATGATCGTACTCTAATTTGACCAGTTTGGTAGTTCCTTCCATTGTTACAGTATTAGACTTAGACACTTGATCTTGTAAAGCATAAATGTTTGTTTGCAAATCAGCCGATTTATTTCGAGCATCCAGAAAAGAAGTCTTACAGGCATTTAACTTCTCAGCTTCTTTTCTTAGCATATCTAGTTCAGTTAACACTTCTTTAGGAAGAAGACTTACCTTAGTATCGGATGCGGAGTGTGCCTTGTCTGAAATCTTCTCGTTCGGTCCAGACATAATGAGATGCTTGCTTGAATGGATCTTCAGATTGGTGATTGACTTGAACTTAAACTTATTCAATACTTAGAAAAACTCGACGAATGATCCGAAAGTTGCAACTTTCGAACCAGAATGATCCGAGAGGTATGACTTTCGAATAGAATGAAAACCTCAAGTTGAAATTTTCTAAGTCTTGAACGAAAAAACAACTTTGGAACCGAATGTCTGACTAAGAATTATTCGAATATTATAACTTTCGGATGCTAAGGATCCAAAAGTTTTAACTTTCGAATGTAAGAAGCACTTAGTCAAAAATTTTAAGTCTAACTTTTGAGTCACAAAGTATTAGAAAGTTACAACTTTCTAATTCAAAGTGATTCAAAAATTTAACTTAGAGAATTTATCAAAACGGTTCCACGAAATTTAGATCAAACTTTTATGAACTGATTGTGAAAACAGAATGATGTTCACCCGAAGGAATATAGTATCAAACGAATTTTCACAATCAACCGTTAGGAACCGATCTTTAATTTTGATAATTAAAGATTAATTTGATCTAAAAACTCTGAATTTCCAAGTTCTCCTTTTTGGAAACTGGATCCGAAATTTGAATTTTTAATACAAAATCTAGATAAAATTTTATCTAATTGGTTGTAAAAACAGAATGACGTTCACCCGAAAGAATATAGTATTAAGCGAATTTTCACAACCAACCATTAGAATATATCTTTGATTTTAAGTACTAAAATTCAATCAACCACGAATAACCTTAAAAAAATGGATCCGAAACTTTAAAAAAGAACTTTGAATTTAAAGTGTATTAAAAACTAGATTAAATCCTTTACGAATTAGTTGCAAAAACAGAATGATGTTCACCCGAAGGAATATAGTATCAAGCGAATTTTTTACAACCAATCCGTTTAGAATTAATTTTCGATTTTAAACACCAAAAATTCAAGAATCTGATAAACATGTAGACCAAAAGTAATTTAAACAGAAAGTTTCAAAAATATAGGATCCAAGAGTTTTGAAAATATATTGAAAAATCGGATCCGGGAGTTTATAAAAAATTGTACCAAAAAGTCCAAAAAAACTATCTGAATGTTTAAAAATAATGGGATCTGAAAGTTGGGTACGTGAACCAATAGCCTTTAATAAACAACACTCCTAGTCAAACTTTCGTATGCATCTATTCCCGTGTACCAAGAATATACCGTCCACACAAAACTCCACGAATAACATTAAATTATAAATTCCGCAAAATCAAAATCGATATAGCAGTATATAATCAAACAGATTTCGCAGCCATGTTTGACCCAATGTAAATTCGTGCTTTTCTAGATGTATTGACCAAAAACTTTGCGCAGCCAATAATAATACTGCAATGAGCAGAGGAACCAATTATTAATTGATGCAAACTGAACTTCTTTTATCTAATATTCGAACAATTTGTATGCGCCAAAGAAATATATATCGATCATCAATAATATATAATTATCGATCAAAACCAATCTAGTGGTTCTGATACCAATTGTAGGTTCCGAATCAATCAAGCAAGCACGCAATAAACAATATATAATAAAGGATTACGAACGAGAATAATACCAATTGCCGAATATAATAAACCTTGAACGAAGAAACACGAAGAACGAATGTTTAATTCTCTCTCTATGCAAACGGCTACACACTCCAACACCTTCAATAATAAGCTTGTATGTTTTTCTATCTATTTATAAAACCCTAAATAAACCTTTAAATAATAAACCTAAATAGGCCTAAGCTCGTGGGTTAAACTATTAAAGCATGTACATTAATAACCTATGAAGTATGAACTATTAAATAATTACAAATAAACCTCCAGACTTGATTACCATTAATTAACCCTAACGTACATTTACTTTTAAGAACAGTATGACTATTACATAGACATAACCTTTTATAATCGTTTTTAGTATCGTTACGTGATCTTGAGCATAGCGCATGTTACTTTGATTACTCGTCTTAATTAAACATGTAACTGGGCACGAATAATAAATTATCAACGAACTATCTTACGAAACACAACAAAATAAATAACAATCAAGCATTTACAATCAAAACATAAACATTCAATAACGCGTAAACATAAATAATCGTTCATAAAGTAAACACTTAGCGTTCGTGGTTCCTCAGGGAATGATTATAGCGGGACTAGCCTGACATCGTGTGTGTGATACTCCAGAGTTGTTGATTCATCATCTTTGACAGCTTCGCACTTCGTCTCGTTCGTTCTTCTTAGCCGTATTCGCTCAAACGTAACCTATTCTAAGCTTTTTCTCTTAGTAAATGCGACCTCTTTTTCGTCTAATGTCTCTCATACATATAGGCAACCTCAAAACCCTAGAAAAAATGCGGAATTTCTTTTTTATGGGTTGGGTGCAGCCGTGCCCCCCCCCCCCCCCCCCCCCCCCCTGCGCTTGGTCTGCGCTCACGTCTTTTGGTAGCAAAAATCATTCCTGTTGAGGACTTGGTTTGGTAACAGGGTTGCGCCCCCCTCTTGCGCTTGCCCTTCACTCCAGGGTACGCTCCTCGTCTTTTAGTAGGCAAAATAGTTATGCTGAGCATGTGGTTAGGGAGCGAGGCTACGCCCCCCTCTGTGCTTGGCTTACTATAAATATTCTCCGATTGCGCTCAAATTTACCAGACTTGTACTTGAGTTGATTACCTACATACGTAATGAAAATTATCAATAGTTGTAACATTCTAAGGAACATTTTCATTTTAAATTAACTCTTTTACGCTTTTTAAACATGGTTAATTATAACCCGATCAAACTTCCCCAACTTAACCCTTGTGTCTTGAGAATACTTCTAGCAATGCCTTTTCTTGTGCATCAGTAAGATCAGTTTCAATGATTACAGGCAATGTGCTCTCAGGACCAAGAAAAGCGTATTTAAGGTGAGAAGGGAGTGGTTTCAACTCCAGTTTTGGTGGTTGTTCAGGTTTCGCTGATTGTGGTAGATCAGAGTTTTTCAATCTTGTGTGTCCATGATGGTTGTTTAGAATCCACTGATTGAACACATTCGGTTTCGAATACCCGACGTTCTGATATGCTTTCTAGCTTATGTTCGTTATAATACAAAAAGAGTTCCACTGGATCCTTACATGTTATCGTTGATAATTGTTGTTGGACCAACTCATCAACTAGGTCGATCGTGTAACACTCTGAATCTAGCGGTGCATTGGGTACATTATTCAAGACATTGAGTCTGAGTTTGCGATTTCCGAATGTCATGTCTAAATCACATGTGCTGCAATTAATTTGAGCATTGATCGTGGCTACGAAGGGATATCCTAGAATGATTGCCGGTTGGCTTTCTTTATGAGTACTGTCCGAGTCCAACACTAATAAATCTACTGGATAATAGAGGTCGTCAACCTTAACAATTACATCAGATAACATCCCACATGGTACTTTGGTGGACCTATCTGCTAATTGCAAGATGACATCTGTTTTTTGCAAAGTGCCTAAATCGTGTTGGTCAAATAAATTCTCTGGTAGAATATTAACACTTGCCCCTAAGTCTAGAAGTGCCTTCTTAATTTGAACATCACCAATAGTCACCGGGATCAAGGGTGATCCTGGGTCTTTTAATTTAGGCGGTAGTGAGCTTGTTATAACTGCACTAACTTGTTCAGTGAGATTTATTTGTTAAGGAATAGAGACCTTGAATTTACGTTTTTGAGTACAAAGGTCTTTTAAGAATTTAGCATAATAGGGAACTTGTTGTATATCTTTGGTTAAGGGGATATTGATTTTCACTTGATTAAAGACATCCCATAAATCTTTAGTTTTCGGTCTTCTCTTACCATAAGGAAATGATGCCGGATTTTCTAAGGCCGATGGATAAGGAGCAAGTTTGGTGTCTGAACTGCCCTCCCCAACTTTAGTTTCGATTGGTTTCTTGGCTTCTAAATCCTTAAAGGTTACTTTCTTAAGTTTTGTTTCTACCTTCGACTCTGATTTAGGTGGTTCCTCTTCATAAACATTTTCTATCTCTTCATCAGTTTACTTTCCTTAGGCATTTCTATCTTATTATCAACTTTCTTTCCACTCCTAAGGGTAGTGATTTTGGCTACTTCATCAACCTCATTAACTTCATAGTTCTTTTCCTTACCATGGTGATGCGATGGGTTAACAGTGGCGTTACGTGGAAGTTTCCCTTCTTCTCGTTTAGTTAGAGACTCTGCAATTTGTCCCATTTTTCTTCCAAGCATCTCCATAGTTTTTGCTTGTACCATAGTTTGTTGTTTCATGAACTCCATGAATTCGGAGAACTCTTTCGAATTCCTGGACACTGGCTGTGCTTCAGATTCTTCTTTAGGGTCTTGACGTTTATAAGACCGATCATCCTTAGTGGCTGAGGTTGATCCATATTGAAATTCTCGGTTTTGTTGACGAGGTTGCTCATATCTTGGCTTCACGGGCAGGGCTGGCCCAAGGCAGGGGCGAGCTGGGCCACGGCCCAGGGCAGGAAGTTGTAAGGGGCAACAAAAATTTAGGCCGTTAACCATTATACTAGGCCCAGTTTGCTCTTTTCTTTCTGCAGCCACTCTCCACTCTCTAGACTAAGGACGACTGAATTATTAATTTTGAGTAGAGCAAAGAGTCACTGAGGAAGAGGAAAGGTCTCACAATCGCAGAGAAGTAAAAGATGGATGGACGATGGTCGTTTGTGAAACCAGTTGTTCAGTGAGTTTCTTCGGTCTTCACGAGGACTATGGAGGACCAGAGACGTTATTGGTGGAGCCGTCCACAAACACGTTAATCTAACTGAAGCAAAGAAAGGTGTCGGGAGCAAACTTGGCAGTACGACCATCGTTTTGGCCGCAAAATTACCTCAATCATGATTCATTACTGGGAATTTTGGAACTCGAAATGATTCCAACACTCGTGATACAAGTAAGTGCTCTTGTTTAAATACTTTTGACATCATCCAATGAAAGAACACAAAAAGGAGGCAACTTATTTATATTTCTTCAAAAAGGAATTTTGGAACTCGAAATCATTCCAACACTCTGCATTAATATATATATTTCTTCAAAATTAATACATATTTGCTGCACATGGGAGGGTTAGTGTCGTCACTATTTTTAGCCGATTGAAATAGGAACCATATTATGGATTTCTGAACCATGGTCTTTTTGCAGGGTTTGAGGAGGTATGTGTCATCTCCTGAGAATTCCAGAACAATATTCTATTGACTTATTGAGGAGGCATGTTTAATCTTCATTTATGACTTTATATAACTTTGCCAAAGTTACATTTGAATTGGTAAGTAATTGGTTCCGTTAATCTAATTTTGATTTTTGTAGTTTGTAGGTGTAACTTTGATCGAGTGACAAAAAGAGAAAAGAAAGAAAGAATAAAAAAATCGACAATCAGATGTTATCTATTTATCCTTACAACTTATTTAGTTGTTTTAGACATTATTTCATTATAGTACATACTATTTATTAATATGTTTTCACGATGTGCCCAAAATAGAAAAAGAAAAAAAATGACAACAAGAACTTGCACAATATATGATTGATATTTTTGCTTCTAGAAACACACGAAGACATCGTTTTAGATGATATAATAATTTTTAAACTTGTATGTGGATTTTATATATTTTAATAATAATCGGTGCGGGGTGAGCCGCCGCCTAGCTTGACTAGGTTCCAAACCCTTTTAAAAAGTACGTTGTATTTTTATATTTTTTTGAAGGGCGTTACTTTTCAATATCGCCCATGGCATAAAAATATCTAGGACCGGCCCTGTTCACAGGAGCTTCCGTATCTTGATTCTTCCTCCAACTAAAGTTCGGGTGTTTTCTCCATCTCGGATTGTAGGTATCCGAATATGGGTTTTCCCATTCTCTTCGTTGACGATAGCCAAAAGCTTCATTCACATACTCCTCATGAGCGAAAGTATGTGGGCAATTCTCAGATTGAAGAGATGGATCTCCACATGTGACACAACAGACCTGTGTCACTGTGGCCTTTCCCATTCCCTTCATCAATAAGTCCATCTTCTTGCTCAGTTTGGAAATATCATATTTAACTTCTCTTGTCCATGCATTGTCTATGTCCATTACTTGGACAACAATGCTACTTTCCAAACCTACTTGGACTTTTAACCCCTTACTTAACTGAGTTAACAATTCCCATGCTTCGTCATCCTCTTTAGCCAAAATGGTCGCCACAATAAAAAAAAAGCTAAAAGCTGTTGTTTAGATGATCTTTTTAAAGGAGACTTTGATCCACTCGGCTTACTTAAATCATATGTTCCGCCAGAAGCGGCTGTGATCATATTTCTACTTTCTTGACTTACCCCACTAAAGAAGTTTTTGATTAACATACATTTTGGAATTTCATGATGTGGGTTTGTTCTTAATAATTCATTTAACCTATCAAATGCTTCGTAAAATTGTTCTCCAGGTCTTTGTTTAAATCCAGTGATTCTTTTTGCTATTCTGTAGTTTTACTAATTGGATAATATTCAATTAAAATTGTTTTTTCATTTCATCCCAACTAGTTATACTATCAGTGGGAAGTGACACAAACCAGTTTTCGCTTTTTCTTTCAAGGAAAAAGGAAATAGTCTAAGCTTAAGTGCATCTACGGTCATTCCCCTTACATGATCGGCCTTGCATATAGTAGTGAATTCCGTTAAATGCTCATACAGTTCTTCGCTTGGTGCTCCGCGAAAAACCGATATGATACTAAATAGCTGAGGCCTAATTTCAGGCTCATTATCCGTAATTGGATAGAGAATGGGTGATGGATCAGGAATATCACCCGGCCTATAATGGGATTCTACAGTTCGTCGCTCTCCCATTGCTCTGTTGTTTTGTTGGACTTCGATAAAAGTATTATCGATCTTCTCGTCTTCTGAACTACATATTTCGTCAGCGCTTCTCTCAAGAACAACGCTTTTTAATTTCGTTAGCTTGCTTCATGACTCGTCTATTAGATCTAGCGATTTTTTCTATTTTCGAATCAAATTTCAATGATGAAATTCTACCGGAATAACGTGTGTGCATAAACCTATGAGATCCCGGTGAAGAACTAGAGTTTTTATTTTTGGTGAGAATCGATGCTTGCGCCACAATTCTCTTTTCTTAATGATACTAAAGCCAATATAAAACAAAAACTAAACAAATAGAACAATAGCAAATAAACAAATAATGAAATAAAGAAATTAAACAAATAAACTAAACTAAAACTAGTTACAAAAATACGTGTCGCTAAGCGCAACCGCTCCCCGGTAACGGCGCCAAAATTTAAAACGAGCGTCGTTAACTCTCTAAAAATAACCACTATATACCTAAGAAGCTAGGGTAAGTAGAGATCGTATTCATAGGGAGCGAGAGGTTAATTACACGTATTCGAGCGACTAGCGTTGCAAACTTGATTATTTGGAATAGTGAATAATTAGGAAAGATTGTTACTTGCTATTATAAAACTTACTAAACTAATTACTTGCGCAAATGTAAGATAAAACCTTAATGAAAAGTGTTCGATTATATACGTTAACGAAGATAACCACTCTCAGATTCCCCACTTAGCTTTCGTATTTACTTTTAAGAACAATATGAAGATTACATAAACATAACATTTTATAATCGTTATTAGTATCATTACGTGATCTTGGGCATAACGCGTGTTGCTTTGATTACTCGTCTTAATTAAATATGTAGCTTGGCACGAATAATAAGATATCAACGAACTATCTTACGAAACACAACAAAATAAATAACAACCAAGTGTTTACAATCAAAACATAAACATTTCATAACGTGTAAACATAAATAATCGTTATAAAAGTAAACACTTAGCGTTCGTGGTTCCTCGGGAATGATTATAGCGGGACTAGCCGGTTACTTGTTTGACCGGTCAATTGTTGTTATGAATTAGAGTTATTATAAAAAAACCATTCGAACTTTCATAATTCTTTTTCTTTAACTGCTCTATTAGTTTTTCGTGATCTAATCTCTAATTTAATTGATGTTCAGATTTTTGTAATTTCCACTATGATATTGTTCATAACATCAAATGATTAAAATAAACATGAATTTCAAGAAAACTGATTCTCTATTTTTTTCATCATCATATTGTTTTTATCAACAACGATGCTTCATTGATCTCTTCTGCTTCTTCATTATCATCATCTTCTACTTCATCAGTTTTTCATTATCATTGTGTTAATCTAAACAGATTCTAATCAATTTGATTCTCTAAGGTTTTATAGTGTTCATCAAGTTTGTTAGGGTTTGAATGTTTTAAAGGATCGTAAATAAATAAATTTTATAAGTTAAATAGTAATCACTAATGATAGTAATAATATAATTATATAAATTTTAAAAAAATAAATAATAATAATAGAAAATTAAAAACTAAAATTTTGTAGTAAAATTTCATAAGCAATTTTGAAACATAAATTGGGTTTATTTTGGTGTTTATAAAATCTTAAAAAAACTTAAAAATAAAAATGAATTGATTTTAATTTGATATATTACTGTATTGATAAAAATATGAAAAGATATGTTTGATTATATTGAATTATCGGTTCTTGGAGTTTTAATTTTTAGTTTAAGAGGATGGTGATCAAACCAAAAAAATCTTGGAAGTTCGAGTGGTTTTTTCAATGATAAAAAACGTCACGTAATTGCCACGTCACCTAATCACCTGTGATAACAGGTAAAATGGTCAAAGCAATAAAAAAAATGTTAGTGTTTTGATCGGTTGGAAAAAAAATTGAGTGGTTAAACCGGAAAAATCATAAAAGTTTGGATGGTTTTTTCGATAATAACCCATTCTTTTAAGCTCGGCTATCCTATGTTCACTTCTTACGTCTTGTACTGGTTGAGATTTATTTTGATGAATACGTACGTAATTGACAAGATTTGGCATGTTGGGCTCAATCACTCTAAACAACTTCAAATAGGAGCATAAAGTATACTTCTTACAAAATATCTTCTTTTCCAAATAGTCTTCCAAAAATGGAAGCATGTTCCGTTTCTTTACGAAGTCAGCATTTTGCTTTTCTGTCAGCTTGAGCTTCTTAGCTTTCTTCTTTGGATTAACCTCCTCAACATCCAGAAGACTCAGCATGTCATGAATCTCCTTTTGGACTACTTCTTGAACAACATATCTTAAATGATGTTGTCTTTCCGACTCTTCTGCCAAGATGTAGCTTTGGAAAAATTTATTCATCAACTCGACTTCTGTTAATCCTTGGAAAAATCAGGCACAACTCCACTCATTGGGAATGGATCTTCTTCCTATTTTACTGTTACCATAACCCAGACTTCTCAACCGTTGGTGTTGGTATTTCATCTCTTAATATTTCCTCAACCAGTTCTTCCTCATCCACAATCTTTTCTGCTATAGCAGACATCTCAGAAATTTCAAACTGCTCAGGCACATTAAATTCTTGTTCAGCTCCTTCAATTTTCATCACCTCACTTTCTTCATCTTTATTTGAATCATCATATTCCTCAAAATTGTATATACCAGATTGCATACTCAAAGGAACTGTAACATCTTCATGAAGAATCAATCCTAACTCACTTTGAGCACAACTGGTTTATCTGTTGAGCCTCCTACCTCTTCTGCACCTCCTCCTTCAGTCTCTTTCTCCGCAAAAACAACCATCTGTAAGTCATGTTCAGCAAGCTTCCTCCTCTTCTCCCCCTCATTAGGAGCATCATCGGAGTCCTCATGGTCCTCATGTCGTCTCTTGAACCCCGAAGCTTGTGACTTGCAAGTTTGCTCAAGAATTGAAAATCTTTCTGATAACGAGCCCAGAGCACTTACAACTATATATTCTAACCCCGACATCCTTTCCTTCATTTCATCAAATTGCTCTATACAGTAATCTCGCAATTCACCATTTGATATCTTCTTTTCTTCTTCCTCCACTTCTGCATTAGCCTTCCCTTTCAATAGTCTTTGAATGTTGATCGTTTGGTTCATCATGCCGGCATACTGTGTGGACATTTGATTTGTAACTCCAGTATTAACTTCGGACAGTCTTATTTCAGTGATAAAGGGTAATGTGCTAACACCTGGGTCACGCAGACTTCCAGTTGTCACAACGGTTGAACTTGTAAAAAGAACATTTGTGTGGCCTATGCTCAGAGTTGGAAATATCGTAGCTCTGACAGGATTTCCAACTACTTCAAGTGACGGAACAACAAATGCTTCCGACAATATAGTTGTTATGACAGGGACACTAAGTACTTCTATACTTACTTCAACATATGAAGTCGACTCGAGTGTCCTATTCTGTATAGGTTCTAAGACTTGTGCTTGAATGAATGTACACTGGGGCAGTTATGTACCGATTTCAATATCCATGATCCCAAGATAGATCATGTGCTATATCCCCGTGCAAAAATGAAACATCTCCTTGTTGAGAAGGAGATGAGTGGCTAGTGGGGTGCGCAGTCGCCAGTGGGGTACTGGCTGCTTCAATGTCAACTCTCATAGAAGAGCTAACAGCAGTTGTGGTTTCCCGGGTTTCTATGGTAAGGGCCGCCCTCACACTCACACTCACCATCTCATCAACTTCTATTTCTGGTAAATGCTCGGATTGAGATGTTGCAATTTTTCCCCAACTCCATCCATATCATCATTACCATCATTATTGTCATCATCATCATCATCCTCTCCTTCATTTCCTCCTTCTAGTATATTCGAAAATGTTCGTTCTGAATCCAAATCAGCCTTACCACCCCTCACATCTACACTCACCATCTCATCAACTTCTATTTCTGGTAAATGCTCGGATTGAGATGTTGCAATTTTTCCCCAACTCCATCCATATCATCATTACCATCATTATTGTCATCATCATCATCATCCTCTCCTTCATTTCCTCCTTCTAGTATATTCGAAAATGTTCATTCTGAATCCAAATCAGCCTTACCACCCCTCACATCTCCTTCAACACCCTCACTATCATCAAGGGTACCCTGTACATCAACCCCTTGTTGACGTGACTCCTCTCCTATTACTCCCTGGGTAGGAATTCTTGGTTCTGGAGATTCCATAGGAGCATGATCTATTCTGTATAACATCACACTCTCAGCATTTGCATCATCATACATTAGCAGAGACTCAGGAATTGGCATGATGTTAGCATTTGGATCATTTTAGACTCTTTGCAAGCTCATCATCACATAATTCGGGCACTTCTAAGACTTTGATCTCTTTGGTATCTTTTCGTTGGCCCTCAATATTCCTTTGATCAGGATTTGAATGAATCATTGTAAGGGCACAAACTTCCTTGCTCGATTAGTAGTCTTTGCAAATACTACTTCTTTGAGGTCCTTCCAAATACATTGAGCGAAGTCATAATGCTTAATGTAAGCCACTCCATGGAAAAGCTTAAGCAATACAAGCTTCCTTGATCAATCCCAGTATGTTTTGAGGTCATACATCTGTTCAAAATTCCGAATAGTGTATACCATTCCCCATTAAGATCGTTGCGATGGAACATGGAATTATTTGTCAGTGGTTTAGAGTATCCAAGGCTTATAAGGTCTCGAAAAAGTTGTTCATCGGAAACAAAGTCCTCAAAACCGACAAAGTCTGGGAAATTGACAGTATCTATGCGTCTAGGTAAGAACAGGTTATGACGAAGTCTGACAAGAGTGATCTTGGCTTTAAATTGGTTAATGGTGACTTTGGAATGATGATCACTGACATCAGGCACAAATTTGATTGTGTGCCAGAACTGGTGTAAATAGATCTGAGGAATAGATGACTTGTATTTTAGAAGGTTACAGAGAGGGCGACCTTTGAGAATTTCGACAATCATCGGATGGCTGGCTTTGATAGAATTAGGATCAAACCGGTGATTGTTGTCAAGCAGGTTCAGGCAATGTTTAGGCTTGAGAAGTTTGGTGTCTGGTATGAGGGATGATGGTGATGGTCTGGTTATTGAGGCTGACTTTATTAGTTTGGAAACTAAAGTATGATTGGTTGATGAATGGGAGTCTGATAAATTTGAGTTATTGGTGGGGGTTTGGGAAGCCATTTGTTACCTGTAAGAATAACAAACATGTTAGATGTATCAGGTAAACAAACTTAATCCTACAGATAGAGAAATATAACATTTAACAAGAAATTAGGAAATTTTATGTTACATTATTTAAAGCATCGGGATTCCAGACAATAATATTAAATTACTACTATTAGGACTCCAAAGTCAATCGTGAAGAGACCAATGTTAATGTAACACATATTTAAAAAATTTAACTCAAAAAATGTGAAATTCCTCTGAAAAATTAAATTTCCCACACATAAATAATTTTAAAATTTTGAGCTCAAACTGGATATACACATGGACAAACTCGAATAGACACAAACAGTCTCGGGTGAAGCATAGAGAAACTCGATTGAAACTAGTGTAAACTCGGGTGAAGTTACACTAAACTCGAATAAAACTATCTCAAACTCGGGTGACATGTGAGTAAACTTAGATAAAGTTGTATCAAACTCGAATGACACTTTGATGTTGTCGAATGACCTTTCAGCAAACTCGGATGTAATTGACACTTACTCAAATGAACATTTTGCTAAACTCGATAAGAGCTTAAGTTTTCTCGGGTGAGTCATTGCCAAACTCGGTTGAAACAAAGTTTTTCTCGGTTGATGTTTCAATCGAGTCTAAGAGTTTTAAAACTTCCTAAGTCCCATTAGTTCAAACTCGATTGAAACCTAGAGTTTTCTCGAATGTAGTTTATTCAAACTCGATTGAACTCTTTTATCGAGTTTGAACGAGTAAAAATTTTCTAAGTCTCATTCATCACTGAAATTTCCAAAAATTCATTTTATGAACTTTCAACCCTAAAATTTTGACTTGTTCCTACTCGAATTTACATTTTAAACAAGTTTCATTTACTGAAGTTGTTCTAAAAACAACTTTTTGACCTTCAAAAATCGTATTTTCAGAAGGGTTAAAACTTGAAAACTTTTGAACCTTGAAATTCAAATTGAATGTTGTATGTTGTATGATAAGTCTTGAAATTTGATATTGAAGCTTATATGAACATTATGCACACATACATACTTTCAATTTTAACATTGATACTCAAATGATGAATCTATGATTTTCATACACCGACACACACTGAAACACGCAGTCACACAAAACTTCAAAATAAAACTGAAAAATACAAAAATATTAACTAGCACACTAAAAATACTTAAAAATTTGTTTCTGAAACTCTTGAAATCCAACACACAAATGATTTCTGCTTGCTTGAGTGATGAAAAACCGAGGGAATGAAAGAGGGGGGTGTACAGTGCTTGGCATTCGAAAAATTCAAATTAAAATTTGAATTTCAATTTTATACCTAACTTCAAATCAATACCCGACCCATTTTTAAAAAAAATTTAAGCCTATTCTCTCTTTTTCAACAAATCAGCTCATAAACAAATTTATACTTAAGCCCACATAAAAAATATATAAAAGACACAAAAAAAAAAAAAATAAAACAAATAACACACAAAAAAAATATAACCAAAAAAAATTTAGGAAACCACAAAAAAATGAACTAACAACAAAAACAAAAAATAAAATGAAATGAACTAAAAAAAATAAAAATAAAAATAAATTTTTTTTTTAACTAACTAAGAAAATAAAATCAACTAAAGAAAATAAAACTTTGCTCCCTCTTGAATTTTGCATTGTTGCTCCCCCTCAGATGAATATCACCTTTTAAGCATGCTCCCCCTGCAATTAAGCAGATAAAAAATTATCAAATATAAAATATCAGATAAAATTTTGAATTTGCTCCCCCTGCACATGACAATCGAATTCAGTTAAATCTCATAAAAATCAAAACACTAAAATCACAAGAGATTAACACATAAATTAAATCAAGTAAAAATTGTAAAATTATAATTATATTTTGTAACACCTGAATGTTTAAATCTACTGATTCAACATACCCAATTTGTATACCAAAAAATTAAATCATTTTTCATCTAACGCTTTGGTAAACAAATCAGCTAGTTGATATTCAGTCGTTACAAAATATACATTACCATTTTGTACATGATCCTTTATAAAATGGCACCGAATGTCGATGTGTTTTGTTTTGGAGTGTTGCACCGGATTAGAAGCTATAGCAATTGCGCTCTGTGAATCACAATAAATTGGGATCTTCTGTGGTGTAAACCCGTAGTCAGGCAATTGGCTCTTCATCCACAGCACTTGTGAACAGCATGATAATACAGCAGCATATTCAGCTTCAGCTGTTGACAGTGACACCCAGTGCTGTTTCTTGGATGACCAGCAGACGGGTTTATCACCAAGGAATTGAACTGCTCCTGACGTGCTCTTTCTGTCCATTTTATCTCCTACATGATCAGCATTAGAGAACGTAGTCTATGTAAATGTTGATTCCCTAGGATACCATAAACCTAAGTTCGGAGTACCTTTCAGATATCTTAAAATTCTTTTTGTAGCAGCCAAATGTGATTCTTTTGGATTTGCCTGATATCTAGCACAGACACATGTAGCAAACATAATATCAGGTCTACTTGCGATTAAGTACATTAGTGACCCAATAAATCCTCGATAATGAGTTACATCAACAGGTTTCCCTGAAATGTCCTCATCGAGTTTGGATTTAGAATCAGGAGCCATGGGTGTTTTCATTGGTGTACTGTTAACCATGTTAAACTTCTTCAACATGTCTTGAATATATTTTGACTTATTGATGAAAATTCCATCACTCAGTTGTTTAACTTGTAGCCCCAGAATAAATTAATTTCACCCATCATGCTCATCTCAAATTTTTGGGACATTAAGAATGCAAACTTTTTCCAAAATTCAGGATTTGTAGACCCAAAAATTATATCATCTACATATATTTGTATCACCATGATATCTGGACCCTGAGGTTTGATGAATACGGTAGTGTCCACTACATCTTTGTTAAAGCCACATTTTAAGAGATAAAATGATAAGGCATCATACCAAGCTCGTGGTCTTGTTTAAGGCCGTACAGTGACTTATCTAAAATATATACATTATCAGGCTTCAAAGGATCTGTAAATCCTTCGGGCTGATATGTATATACTTCATCTTTTAACTCCCCATTCAAAAACGCAGTTTTTACATCCATTTGATAAATAGTAAGACTCTTATGAGTAACAAATGCTAAAAACATCCTAATAGCTTCTATTCGGGCAACGGGAGCAAATGTCTCGTCATAGTCTATTCCCTCCTGCTGATTATATCCTTTGGTCACGAGTCTCACTTTGTTGCGAATGATGACACCATGTTCATCCTTATTGATCTTGAAAATCCACTTCGTGCCAATTATGGATTTGTCTTTCGGTCTTTCCACCAACTGCCAGACTCTCAACCTCTCAAATTGATTTAGCTCTTCTTGCATCGCTACTATCCAATCTGCATCTTGAAGAGCTTCTTTCACCGTTTTGGGTTCTATCTTGCTAAAAAAGTTTGAGAAGAGACATTCATTTATGGTAGCTCTCCGGGTTTGAACAGATGCAGAGGGATCACCAATGATGTTTTTCAGCTGGGTGGTCCATTGTCCATTTGAAATAATGAGGATAAGGTTGGAGTTGGTCTTGATTTGGATTCAAGTCCAGGTAGGATAGACGGGAGATAGGTTCTAATGTTGTTGGAATTTCAACTGAAGTAGGGGATTCAGAGTTTTGAGTATTCAAAGAAATTTCTTGTAATTCTGGAGCCTTAAGATTGTTGTACACTCTAAGACGGAATGTGTACATCAGTTGACGAAATCTCTCCAGTATCTCCAGAAATTGGTGGTTGTGAATGATCATAGACTACCACAGGATCTTCGGTAACCTTGTCAGGAACCAAAATAGGAATATCAGATTTGGACTTATCAAAGTAGTCTTCATAAAAATTTTCAAACAACTTATTTAGATCGTTCATATCCTCTTTAAACTCCGTTGACTTAATAGAAGTCGTCTGTTGAGACTTGGGTCCTGAACTGGTATGTCTAGGAGCCATGATGATGTCCTCATCAAATTTAACATTGACGCTTTCGTTGACGGTATTTGTGCGTTTGTTGTCGACTCGGAACGCCACTGATTCTTTTGAGTATCTGATAAAAATTCCTACATCAGCTTTCTGATTGAATTTTCCCAAGTTGTCTTTATCGTTTAGAATAAAACAGTACCAACCAAAGACATGGAAAAATTTGATATTAGGAACTCGTTTATTAATCAACTCATATGGCATTTTTCTGAATCTTTTGTTTATGATTGATCTATTCTGGGTAAAAAAAGCAGTAGCCACAGCTTTAGCCCAGAGGAACAGCGGCAGATTCGAATATGCTAGCATCGTCCTTGCAGATTCAACAAGCGTTTGATTTCGTTGTTCAACTACACCGTTTTGTTGAGGGGTACGAGCAGCCGAAAATCGATGCGATATTCCAACAGAACTAAGAAATGTCTCTAAGGATTTGTTCTTAAATTTTGTATCATTATCAGATCTAATGGTCTGGACAGAAAGCTGCAACTTGACTTGTATCTTGCGTATGAAGTCAATTATAATCTCAGTAGCTTCAGACTTAGGTCTCAGGAAAAACACCCATGTATATCTTGAGTAATCATCAACGATCACCAAAACATATTTCTTCTTATTGATGCTTTATACTCTCATTCGCCCGCATAAATCCATATGAAGTAGTTTTAAAGTCCTAGTTGAAGAATGTTCAACTTTTGACTTATGTGAAGCCCTCACCATCTTCCCTTTCTCACAGGCCGCACATAACTGCTCCTTTTGAAATCGGAGAGTCGGAAGACCTTTTACTAAACCTCCTTTTCCATGGTTAGTCAGTTCTTTGAAATTCAGATGAGAAAGACGGCGATGCCACAACCAAAATTCCTTTGAAGATGCCTTAGACAGTAAACAGACATCCTTTTTTCCAGATTTAGGTTTTCTAAGTCTATGGAGTACAAATTAGTCTTCCTAGTTCCAGCTAGGATTTCCTTCCCTTCCCCAGATCTGATGCTACATCTATTTGCCTTAAAGTTGACTTCCAACCCCTTGTCGCACAGTTGGTCAATACTGAACAAATTGTGGCCAAGACCATCTACATAAAACACCTTCTGAATGGTGATCTTATCGTATTCCAGACTTCCATAGCCTCTGATCAGACAGAACTGATCATTGCCGAATCTTACCGTCCCACAGAATTTATCTACAAAATTTGTGAGGGGGTCTCGATGTCCGGTCATGTGCTTGGAACATCCAGAGTCAAGGTACCACACATGATTTACCTACAAGATGAAGTAAAACGTGAGGTACCCACTTATAGTTGGGTACTTTTGATTTAGGCAAATCATGTGGTGTTACATCAAGTAGAGAAACAGATATTTGCTTTGCTTTAGGAACCCGCTTTTTAACATTCTTTTTGGGTATCCATATTTGTACATTTCTTTTAGGAACTGGTTTTGGAATTTGTTTCTTTTGATCCATATTTTGTCTAAATTTGGGAACCTTGTTCTTTTCTACCCATACATATACAAGAATCAATGACATGCAATAACATCCAACTCCAGAATCTATGATTCTGTGTTCATAAAAACTGAACACAAAAGTCTCAAAACCGTAAATTTGAGTAAGTATTACATTGATTTGTTGTTTGATGTTACTTTAGTTCCTTAATATCAACCAGAATCCAACGTTCCAGCCTCTAATTCAACAATTTTGTGTTCTTGGATTTGCGTTTTTGAAGAAAACCCGTGGGTTTTAGAGAGAGAAAGAGACAGAGACGGTGAGAGTTAGAGAGTGTGTGTGAAATGGCTAAATGAACGGTTTGTTCATTTTATTTATTTATATTTTGCCTTAATTGCACTTTACTCCCTTTGACTTATAAATTTCTCATTATACCATTTTATATGTCTAAGTCGGTTTCTCATGGTTATGCTTGCTCAAAAAACTACAATGAGGATTTCTCCTCATTATTTCTCATTTTTTAATTTGTGAACGGAATTTGTTTAACCAAAATAATAATTCCATTAATACATCGATTGAGTCATAAATTGTAAATTACATGAGCATTTTAATTAGGGATGTTACAAAATCGGACGGATGAATCAACGATCTAACAACTCCTAAAGCTGTGACATCATCTCTCGCATCTCAAGGTGCCAGCCTATAAGGCGTCTTAGCTATAGGCACCGCTCCAGGGATAAGATCTATACGAAATTCAACCTGTCGATCTAGCGGTAACCCAGGCAACTCCTCTGGGAATACCTCAGGGAACTCTCTGATCACTGGTATATCCTCTATGGTCTTCTTTTCCTTCCAGGCGTCAACAACATAAGCCAAGAAGGTCTCGCACCCTTAGAAACATACCGCTGAGCTCTGGCCATAGAAACTATACCAATCTCGCCTCTGCGCCTCTCACCATACACAGTAACACACTCACTGTCTGAAATGGGTATACAAATCATCTTATTCGCAAACAAGATATCGGGCTGTCTGGTTGTCATCCAACCCATACCCACTATCACATCGAAACTACTGATCTCAATCGGTAACAGATCAATCAGAAATCTGCGCGCATCGATCTCTAATACACAATCTCGGTATACCCGGCTCACTAAAGTTGCACTCTCATCAACCCTCTCGACAATCAACGGAACGGGCAAAACAGTAGAAGGAACAGAAAAGTACGCACAGATGATAACAGACACAGAAGAGCGATCTGCTCCAGAATCAAACAAAATGCAAGCACTAAGCCCATTCAGGATGTACGTACCAGATACCACATCTGCAGACTCTCGAGCGTCCTCTACAGTAGCCTGGAACACTCTACCATGGCATCTGGGGACTGTGTTGCGGCGGCTCGATGAGGCGGCCTTGGCTTTTGTCCCGCTGGTGCTCGCTCACTGCACATCTGGTGTCTCTAGACAATCTCTAGCAATGTGACCCGACTTCCCGCAATGGAAACACAAAGAATTTCTCGAAGTACTGTCAGTATGACCACACTGCCCGCAGTGATAACAACGCGGCTGCTCAGGCATACAAGATCCAGAATGACAGCAACGGCATCTCTGGAATTCTCTCTCCCCGTATAAACTATTAGCACGACTCCCGGATGGCTGGGACCCCTGTCCCACAGTACTCTGACTCTGCCCCGGAGCACTAAATCGTGACGTCTGACTCTGACTCTGGCCTGTCGCCCCTGACCCCTGATACTGACTAGATCTCGTCGATCTACGATCTCTGCCCCTGTCTCTATCCCTACGGGACCCAAAACTCTGTCCCTGAAAATGCTGGTGCTCGGGCTAGCTCTTTCACTGTGCGTCCCGAGGCTCTCGCCAATAGCTCGGGGACTGCTCAGATGTCCCCGTCCTCTGTCTCTGGGCTGGTGGCTGATCTCTCTGCTTTACTATTTTCTACTCTCCCATGTGGGCCATCTCCAGAGCTTTGGCGAAGGTAGGAGTATCGTGCAGCCCAACAAACTCACAAATATCAGATCGCAGACCATCGATAAAAGCATCTGCCTTTCAGCTCTCTGTGTCAACATGCTGAGGTGCAAACTGTGAATACTCATTAAATCGGTCTACATACTGCTGCACTGTCATGTCCCCCTGATGAAGATGCACAAACCGACGCTCCATTTCCCGGCGCTCGTCTCGGGGGATACACTGCAACTCAAACACTGCCGGCAACTGATCCCTACTCATAGCATATTCCGCAGACGAAGTCATAGAGGACTCAATGGACTTCCACCATTGCATAGCCCCTCCTCTCAACAAATAGGTCGTATAACCGACCATATCCCACGGATCAACATGGGCTACCCGGAAGGCATGCCGCCATAGCCGCACCCTGCTCACCACCGCCTCTGAACTGGGGTGGGTCTCCTATCATGAAGTCCTTAAAGGACCCACCCATCTGAGTAGTAGACGATGGAGCACCTGTCCCTGACTGGGTACCAGTCAATGGTGTAGGACCCATGCCCTGACCCTGACCCTACTACTGATTATAGAACCGAGCCAAGACCTCAAAAATCTCTGACTTGCGGATAAACTCATCACCCGCTGGTCTACCTGCGCCTGAACCCTCACCTTGATCGGCCATAACTACCTGCACAAACCACAATAGTTAAAATAAGAGATAGACCTCCCAGCGTTATACAATAAGCTAGGCCAGTTAATTCCGCTAGAATCAATCTCAGGGAAGTATCACACGGGTTTGAACACGGTTTAAGATAAGCATCCACTAATGATACTCAGCTTCAAACCACAAGCTCTGATACCATCAATGTAACAACCTCTTTACACAGATAAAAGCCACGTCAATATATAATCATAAGTGGCAATATCGCATATATCTCATAATACACATGTCAAGGGTTAACGGGAATCACTGTTAATTAAAACTTTAATACATCATGTCGCATGTCTGATACATAAATTCACTGAACTAACTGACATATATCATCTAACTGACAACTATCATACATGCTGATCGGATACAAAATACATATAACAGTTCTCAAAATTTACTATCAAAATACAGCAAGCACACACACAAACTCTAATCTATCCCAGCTTTTACTTCGCCGGTTGCTGCGGCTGCGACCCCACTACCTGACTGCGTGAGACATGTTAGACTTGAAAACATAAGCTTGGAAGCTCGTGAGTACGAGAGGATTAGACTCTGTAGAAATAACACATAGCATGCACAAGCACATAGATGTCTCAACACAATAACATAGATACTTAAAGAGCTCAGAACTCGTGCACATCTCAACTCAAGGGGACACCATTCCCCAGCTAACAGGCCACACACAGCAGCGGTTCGCTACACAATAGGCACTGGAGCGACCTGGCAGTAAACAATGCTGTATATATACAGTCTCATACTTCATGACTGGTTAGGGATAGTCAGCATGCGCGATCACACATCGCGACACCTGGGAACTCATACACATATAGCACATATAAGAAGGCAGATAAAGTCATACCTGAGGTGCCACATCGCTGTCTAATATACATATCACAATATACACGACATAACTCGTAAAACAAGCGCGCTTTTGAAAAGGACTCGAGTACTCACCAATATACCAAACCACCTGTTGTTACACACTCTATCGCGGCTCGGTACGCTGTTGGCTCAACCCTGTACATATAACGGATCCCATATGATTAACATAACTCAACTACTATAGAAATCAAACCCAGACACAAACTCCGAATTGAACCAAACCCGACAAGCAATCTTATTCGGACCCCAAACGCCCTAAACCACTCCAAACTAAGCCATCTGGATCGCTGCCAGCGCTCGGGGCCATCACGGCCGCAACAATTATCGTGGTTGCGGTTGGGCCATCGTGGTCGTGCTCTCAACACGACCACGTTCTCGATTGCTGCCCGACCAAGATCGCCCGCGCTACCCGTATAGCAGCTGCACTCAAGGGGTCACGACCACGGACGAACAGGTCTGGGCAGGTTGCTGAACATGGCGATTCAAGGGGTAATCACCACCCCGTAACCGAATTCCAGAATCAATGATGCCCAAAACTCATACATGACTACTGCTACAGGCCTTAATCCAAAGCCACAATTTCAGTAGTTTCTTACCTTTGCAAACTCAAGAACACACAAAGAGATGGAGGAGATGAATTTCTGCAACGCAATTCTGATTTTGGAAGCTTGTTCTTGCTAGACTCAGATCACGTACACACACAACACACACTATCTCTATTTCTGTTTTTGGCAAGCAGGAAGAAATGAGAAACAATTCAAAGTGGGCTCATATATATATATATATATATATATATATATATATATATATATATATTTCCATTTAAGGCAAGTCCCGGACCTGATAAATCTGAACCCGATACCACATATTCACTATTAATATCAATTTAACCCATTTAACGCCAGGATCTCATAATTATTATTAATCCACTAAAATAATAATTCGGCGACACGTAGGACTCAATCCCGACATGTATAATCCACTAAGAAGGGTTTCATTGGCTCTAACGCAATAATAATAAATTGTTTATCCACTAAAATAAATACACGTACCAAGTTAAAATCCGGGATGTTGCAACTAAAATCATAATTTACAATGTGTAAGAAAATGTTGTAATAATAAATATTAAACGAGGACTAAACAAAAACTTATTAAAATAAAATGATCAACTAAAATATAACACTTAGATAGGGGTATGTTAGAAAAAAAAAAAAAAAAACCCCAAAGGATACGTGGGAGAATGTTAATGAGCCAGTGGAGTTGATAATTGCATGTATATCTAATGTCTCAAAACAAAAACTATATCATTTTAAATATTGCTTTGATTGTGATAAAATTTATATATGCATGTAGATAATTATAATAAACTGACAACAATGATATATTTAGATTTTTATCAAATGGATAATTGCGCAAAAAATCCTCAACTTGTCAGTTTTTGTGATTACAACCCCAAATCATATTTGGTTGCATAGAAAACCTTGAACTAACTAAAAATTAGTAAATCAATGTTTTATCAATCGGTAACCGGTTGAAACCGGTTATAATCCTACGTGGACCGGTAAATAACCTACCGTGACTTAAACCGTGACCAAAGCATGACATTTTTAAACTGTGACCAAAACAAGTCTTAAACCGGTAAATAACCTACCGTGGCTTAAACCGGTAAATAATTTACCGTCTTAAACTGTGACCAAAACAAGTCTTTGTCACGATCCTTAGTTAAACCGTGGCTTAAGGTTTGAATGTGATTTGCAATGGTCACAGTTATTGCGATAAACTGTGGCTGTCATAATAATATAAGTTAATATATGACCCTTTAGTCACGTCAATAATAAAAAACTGTGGCTAGGCAGTTTGGACAAAACCGTGACCATAGGTCATTTTTATACTAGTGCATACACATCAGAATTATACAATGATTTAGCATTCAAAGCATGACATTTCACAGAATTAAAAGTCTACAGTTCAGCACGAGAATATTTGGTACAATGTTTAACATTTGATTTATTACAGACAGATTTTCTTACGAAACGTGTCCTCTCTGTAATATTTTTGTCTTTTACTCTCCACTCTTTTCTAAAACTTGTCTTCTTCATTTCAAGTTGCTTCTTTCGCCATACTTTCTTCGAAGTTCTTTTCACAATATTATCTGACATAACAGAAGAACAAGAATTAATTGATTTATAAATAGCTTTATTCTGCAAAAATTTCTTACCTTTAGAAGCATCTGATCTCTTTGCATGTATTACCTGCAAAGAAGATGTTTCAACTTTTTCAAAATTAGGAGTAACAAAAGAAACTTTTGCTTTCTCCTTTCGTTGTAAAACAGGTGATGTAATTGATTCAACCTTAGGAGTTGTAGGTATTCTTTTCAAATACTTACTGGTCCTTCAGTTTTATCTGTTTGTTTGTCATTCAGAGATTTTATGAATTCATCAATTTTGACAAACATTTCTTCCAAAGAATTGAATTCAGAGTTCATATACAGATCAAACTCCTTTTCAGCATTAATAGACTCAGGTTTGATTGAAGTTGTCTGATCAGATTGAGAATTCGGTTCAGGTTGTTGTTTAACTTTTATCTCTAAATCTTAAATAACAGCTTGAAGCTTGACTTTTTCATCTTCAAAAGTTTTTTAATTTTCAATTCAAGATCAGAATTAATCTTTTTAAGATTTGAATTTGGAATATATGGCTTTTGAGTGAAAGCTGTAATTTCAGACAAATCTTTATCGGAATATGTCTGAATATACTCTTTTGGTTTAGGTGGATTTTTATAACTTTTATTCAGAGAGTTATAATCCAGATTAAGTTCCATTTTATCTTGCCTCAACCTTTTCAAATCTTCACCTGATTCTAGTTCATCTGGTGCTTTTAAAAATATCATATTTAATCCTAAATTCACGTATCTAGTATCATATGGAGTTGGCGAACACAGAATTGCTTTCGTTAGATACTTAGGATTTTCGCAACCAATTCCAGCTTTAGAATTACAAAAGTATGTGTTGTAACATCCTAAAATTTAAATTATTGTATTTGAGGTTTATTAGTCTGAATATCTAATTTAATGTAATTAAGTTGGATTGAATTTGGATTAATTATGAAAGATGGTTGCTTTATTCTAAAATTTAGAATTTCAATATTATATTTAAGTATGATGAATTAAAATTTATTAGTGTTGATAAAATAAAGATGGAATCTTTATTTAAAGAAATCAGATAAGTTGAGGGGTTAAAGGTGTTAATAGCCAAAAGTTGGAAATAAAACATTTACCTCTCTCACTAAAACTCTAAATCTCTCTCGGCTCTCTCTCTACTTCAACAATCAAAGATCATCAAAAGTTGGAATTAAAGGCTGAAAATTGAAATTAAGATTTGCTAGGAAGGAACTACAAACACTGCAACCAAAGATTTGAGGTAAGAATCCTTTAAATTTCAGATTTATGAGCAATTATATTCGGTTTTTGATGAAAACTGAATCATAGATTCAAGTTTTCAAATATTGTTGCATGTGTTATATTATTGTGGTTATGTCTAAATCGAGTGTTAAGGAACCTGTGTACTAAATTTCAGCAACAGATTCAAACTCAAAGTATGTTTTAGAAAATTTAGTGTGTGTTTTGAGTGTGTATTCGACGGTTGATGAGGAGTTCGGTTTGGTACTTAAATGTGTTAATATTGGTGTTAAAAGTGTTGAAATTGAGAATATTTGAGTTGGCATTAATTGTTTCATGCATTGAATAAGTACAAAAATGATTGAATTAAATCTGGAAAATGACAAACTGCACAAGTATAAACTCGGATGATCCGAATTTCGGATCTGATATGAATCTCGGATGTGGTCCGAACTCGGATCTGATCCGAGCATATTAGAGAATCCGAAGTTTGGATGAATAGTAGGATCCGAATTCGGATGGGAATCCGAATTTTGGGTCAAATGCTGCAAAACTTATAAAATTAAGTTTTATGAAATTAAACAGTTATTGACACAATGTTTTGTTACAACTGACTTAACAGGTCCCTTCTGGTGTTGTTTAACCCACAGTGGGGTACTTTATAAATCCAGTTGAAAGCCCGAAGAGAAATAATATTGGTTGAAGTTAATTAACGCACCCACTGTCAGTACATATGATTTCGCATGTCTATATCTGTTTTATGTTAGCTATTGTCTGCCGAGACATGTTGTTTCACTTTCATTTGGAATTCTACTAACTTGCGTAGATTTAGATGCACATTCTTGCTTGTTGCATGTCCGTTTCTTTGTTGTGCATCTTTCGATGGACCGGCAGGTCGCATCTGTATTCCGATTTTACTGCGCTATATGACCCGGAGCTGATCTCTCCGAGGTTCTAGTAGGCAGTAAGTCAACCCCGATATTATGTCTGTCACAGATGGTTGGTTTAATGCCAAGCTTTGGGCTCGAAGGAGCTGCGGACTTGGTGTACGAAGAGAGTATACGGCGTGTGTCGCCGGTGTTACTTTTGGGGGGCTTCATAAAGATTTATAGAATGCGTAAATCTGTGTATTCACTAAGCTTTGCTTACCCCTCAGTTGTTCAATTTTTACAGGAAAAGGAAAATCCGCTGCGGGACCTTCTAGCTAGGTCTTTAATTGAAGTCGTGAAGATATCTTCTACTCATCTTGGTAACTAAAACAGGGGATTGTTATTGTAATATATTTGGGATGATGTAATAACTATTGACTATGTAGACTTAGATTTGAAACCTTGTAGCGCTGTATGGTGTTTAATACATTTGTATTTTATTTATGTACTTTAATGCTTTCGCAAATTTTATTAAGTATTCAGATCATTATGTACTCATGTGATTGGTGATTAATCCTATGTTTATTGTAATGGTGGTTATTGTGGCAAGGGTGTCACATCGATATGGTATCAGAGCAGTAGTTTAAGATTCAAGTGTCCGTGAGGTCTTGGTCTCAAACATTAAGTGATGATATGTAGTGATTTTTAAGTAATTATCTGAACTAAATTAGGCTACGATCTAGTAATAATAGGAAATTGACTGTCATACGGGTTAATGGGTGGTGTCTTTAAATAAATGACATGTTACCAAACAAGTTATATGTTTTATATATGAAAACATGTTTGGAGGAGGAATGACACCCGAAGAAACCAGAGAAATGATGCTAGCCATGATGGCTGAGCAAAATAAGATGATTCAAGACCAGTTTCGGGCTCGAGATGAGGCCGAAGCCAAGAGAAGGGAAGAAAAGAGAAAGAATAAGGAGAAAGAGGGCAATAATGATGAATAAGATGACAACACTGGGTCATCTAACAAACCCAAAAGTTGTCGGTTCAAGGACTTCAAAGAAAATGGGGCCATAGAATTTAATGGACTAGGTGATGCTGTTGCCGCACTTGAATGGATAACAGCAACTGAACGGACATTCCGAATCAGTGATTATGCTGAGAAGGACATGGTCCGGTTTGCTACAATTATGTTCACCAAAGGCGCGGTTATGTGGTGGAATTCCATGGTTAACGCCTTAACCTTGAAGAAAGTTTTTGTAATGACTTGGGCTGAGTTTACTGACATGTTCACTCAGCAGTATTGTCCGGCTGATGAGCGCCGAAGACTGGAAGCGAAGTTTATGACTCTGATGCAGGGGACTAAGACTGTGTCCCAGTATGCTGTGTAATTCACGAGGCTGAGTCTGTTTGCGCCTCATCAAGTTGACACCGAGGAAAGGAAAGTAACCAGGTTCGAGGATGGTTTGGATATGGAAATTAGAAGAGTTATGAGCAACGTCCGCTACCCTACATTTGCTGGATTACTAGAGGCTGCCAGAAATGAAGAACAAATACTGATTATATCGGGGTATTCAATTGGGTCTGTTACTGCTTCCACTAACCCGACACAGCCATCACCGCCGAAGCGCCAGCGTGAAGGGGGATATTGTGGATCTTCCCGTTCTTCACAATATTCATCACAACAATCTTATCATCGATCATCTGGGTCTTCTGGTCGTGCTCGTGCATACTCCATCAACACAGATTCGCGGTAGTGTAATAAGTGCCACTTAGAACACTTCGGCAAGTGCACTAATGGACGCGCTTGTTTTTGCTGTGGGGAGTTGGGTCATTTTCAGAATAAGTGCCCTAGGAAAGCTGATGCCTGCCATAAGTGTGGTGTATAGGGGCATTACAGTAGAAATTGCCGAAACAATGATCCAGCTGCTGCTGCTCCAGCGTCGACACGATCTTCTGGGGATCAAGTGGTGGTTCAGTCAACCGCCGGAGCCAGCCACAAAAGGCACCAGCACATGCTTTCAGATAACAGCGGAGGAGGCTAAGGAAAACCCGGAAGTGGTTACAGGTACGTTTATTGTAAATTCCATGCCTACACGAGTTCTTTTTGATTCGAGTGCCAACCAGTCCTTTATGTCTACTGTTTTTGCACAACAACTTGTCATGCCACTGTCTAAGTTATCTGCCATACTTGACATAGAAACTGCTAGTAACACTTTAGTCAAAGTAGATCATGTATATCGTAACTGCACTTTGGTAATTGAAGATGTAGTCTTCAATTTGGATCTGATTCCGATAGAATTCAGTGAGTTTGACGTGATTGTCAGAATGAACTGGTTGATCGAAAATGAAGCCCATGTTGTCTCTAAGAAAAGAATGATAAAGATAACTACTCCGGGGGGCGTGAGATCTGTATATATGGGGATAGGAGAAGTGGAAATCTGTGCTTGTTGACCATTGCAAAAGCCCGAAAGCTTGTTGGAAAGGGATGTAATGCCTACTTGGCATATGCTATTGATGAAACAATTTTAGTAGTTGTTGGATAAGGGCTTCATTCGACAGAGTTCATCGCCGTAGGGATCCCATGTACTGTTTGTGAAAAAGAAAGATGGCACGATGAGGATGTGCATTGATTACCGGGAGCTGAATAAGCTGACAATTAAGAATAAGTGTCTGCTGCCGAGGATAGATGACTTGTTTGATCAGTTACATGGGGCTAGTGTCTTTTCTAAGATTGACTTGAGGTCGGGATACCATCAGCTAAAAGTTCGAGAGGAAGATGTGTCTAAGAAAGCTTTCAGGACGCGTTATGGGCATTACGAGTTCTTGGTTATGTCATTCGGGTTAACCAATTTCCCGGCTGTCTTTATGGATTTGAAATAGAGTTTGCAGACCAATGTTAGACAAGTCGGTGATCGTATTTATTGATGACATTTTGGTGTATTCCAAGACTGAAGCGGAGCACGCTGATCATCTAAGAGAATTGTTGGAACGTAAGAGGCTTTCAAGGTTTTGACTGCATTAACGCACCAACTGTCAGTACATATGATTTCGCATGTCTATATCTGTTTTATGTTAGCTATTGCCTGTTGAGACATGTTGTTTCACTTTCATTTGGAATTCTACTAATTTGCGTAGATTTAGATGCACATTGTTGCTTGTTGCGTGTCCGTTTCTTTGTTGTGCATCTTTCGATGGACCGGCGGGTCGCATCTGTATTCCGATGTTACTGCGCTTTAAGACCCGGAGCTGACCCCTTCGAGGTTTTGGTAGGCAGTAAGTCATCCCCGATGTTATGTCTGTCTCAGATGGTTGGTTTAATGTCGAGCTTTGGGCTCAAGGAGCTGCGACTCTTGTTCCGTACTTGGTGTACGAAGAGAGTATACAGCGTGTGTCGCCGGTGTTACTCTTGGGGGTCTTCATAAAGATTTATAGAATGCGTAAATCTGTGTATTCACTAAGCTTTGCTTACCCCTCAGTTGTTCAATTTTTACAGGAAAAGGAAAATCCGCTGCGGGACCTTCTAGCTAGGTCATTAATTGAGGTCTTGAAGATATCTTCTACTCATCTTGGTAACTGAAACAGGGGATTGTTATTGTAATATATTTGGGATGATATAATAACTTTTGACTATGTAGACTTAGATTTGAAACCTTGTAGCACCGTAGGGTGTTTAATAAATTTGTATTTTATTTATGTACTTTAATGCTTCCGTAAATTTTATTAAATATTCAGATCATTATGTAATCATGTGATTGTTGATTAATCCTGGGTTTATTGTAATGGTGATTATTGTGGCAAGGGAGTCACATGTGTCCTTTGGTTGATTCAAATGAATTGTCTGATCTGATTGACCTCTTTTAAGAAACTCATCTTCTAAGGATTTGATTTTCTCATAAATTTTCGTTCTTTCTGCAAAGATAGAATTACATTTTTACAGAATAATTGGCTGATTCTAATTCAGCTGATTTCAGTTTTTCCGTTAAGTCAATAATATTGCTACTCAGCTTTTGGTTCTCAAGTTGAGGATCATTGTATTTTTCTTCCAAATCAGAAATGGATTTTAACGCAAATGCCTTATCTTTGGAAAACTCTAATACTAATGCATGTTCAAGTCTTAATTTGTTTTCCAAAGAATGGGTATTCTTTTTCTCAGCTTTTAAAGCTTTTTCAAATCGTTTCAGCATGTAAGCCATTTGAGCGAGTTTTTGTTCAAGCTCACAGAGTTTTCTACATCAGAGTCAGGATTAGAATGTACCTCTGGTGGTTTCTGATTGATCCGAAGTATCTGATTCTAACCCATCATCCTCTTGGTCTTTGCTGGACTCAACTCCTCATGTAGCCATTAACGCCACATCTTCTTTCAACTCAGATTCTGAATCAGTATCCTCTTTCTCTTCCTCATCATTGTCAGTCAACCCAACCCATACTTCATCCTCGGCAACCATAGCAGATTCACTCTGTTCAGATTTATTAAAGACTTCTGACTTCAAGCATATGTGAGCATCTTCATCCAAAATATCCTCATCTTCATAAAGTTGTAGCCATTGCTTATCTTCCGCCATCAATGCCTTTCCGACTTCCTTCTGTTTGGCCGGTAAAGCCTTCCGAGTGTAGTAATCAGAATTCTTTACTACTGGCTGTCTGCATTCTCCAGCAAAATGAGCTGGCTTTCCATAATTGTAACATTTCTGCTAATCGTCTTTCTTAGCAGACTTTTCAGACTTCTCATACTTCTCAAACTTTTTCCCACTGCTTTCTCCAGTCTTTTCATATTTATCTCTCTTCTCATACTTTCTAGATCCAGTCTTGTATCGCATCATATTGTTCGTTGGTTTGCGATAGAATTTCTTCTGGAATGCCTTAGTCAGGAGTGCCATCTGCTTCTTCATTTCTTCTATCTCCGGGTCTGCTGATGAAATGGTTGATTCAGATTCTGAAGAACGGCTTATTACCACTCACTTCTCCTTTTTCAAGTTGTACTTATACATTCTGTATGCCAGGAGATTCAGTGGATCAACTGTCACTTTTTTAGCCTGCTTCTTTCCAGATACCTTCCTTAAAACAACTTCCTGATAGTTGTTTAAGTTCTCAAATACCATGTGGAAATTCATGTCATCTGTTTCCTTTGTCTGTTAAAACAACTCTCCTTCTCTTGCTCGAAAATTCACAAACATCATCAAGCTATATCTTGCTCTGTTGGTAGCTGCTTTGTTTGGACCTCTCATCAGTTTGCACACCTCATCCCAGATGGATTTGGCTGTGGTTGTGTTTGTCAGACTGATGTATTATCATTTGGAATAGAGATTAGCAAGAGTTTTCTAGCTGTCTTATCTCCTAACTTTCTTCTTTGCTGAGCTTCAGACAGATTTGTAATGGTAACCTCCTCAGTTCTCTCCGATACTGGAGGATTACCATTTGATACTGCGGTGATCGTGACAAAAAATCTTGCTGGACCATCCGTCAATGAGGTCAGCATCTCTTCAGATAGATCATGAAAACTTATGAACTCTAGAAACCTTTCCCTCCATTGAACATACTCTCCTCTGTATAGGATTGGAGGTTTGGTTTCGGAACCCATGGCTAGTGCGTCCTTTGACATTGTGTATTGTTGATACCGAACTTCCAAGATCTTGTTATGGAATTATGAGTGGTTTTTTTATTGAACACTGAGAACAAGTGAATGAAACTCGAAGTGAATGTGAACAAACTCTAAGAATGAATAACAAAACTCGATGTAATAATGACCAAACTCGGGTATTGAATGACCAAACTCGAATAATGAATGACCAAACTCGGGTATTGAATGATCAAACTCGAATAATTAAGTAAGAAACTCAGTCAATGAAGTAACAAACTCGGTCAATGAAGTAAGAAACTCGATTGAAATGTAATTGAACTCGAATGAATAATGAATGAACTTGAAGACTTCTGATCAAACTCGAATGAACTGTGAATAAACTCGAAGAATGATTAATCAAACTCTAATTACAAGTATTCCTACTCGAAATAAGTTTTATCAAACTCGAATGAAGTTTGATCAAACTCGATCAATAATTGAACAAATTCGGTCAAAGAGTGATCAAACTCAGTCAACTCTTTGATCAAACTCGATCAATACACTGATCAAACTCGATCGACACTATGTAAAACTCGGTGAAAACTAAGAACTTAGTTTTGCCCGAGTTTGAACATAAACATTTAAAAAACAAGTTCAAAATCACAATTTTCAACAAAAAAAAATCCACTAAATGATCTCAAACTAATGTCGAGTGTGCGGTTTTCACTTAGAAACACTTTTTGAATGAAAACTTTGCCTAATTTCAGATCAAAACCCCAAAAATAGACAAAATATGTGAAGAACACACTTTTTCTTTAAAAAATCCGTAAATTCCAGATTAATTTCAGTGTGTTTGGAGTTAAATTCAGGTTTTATATCTATCTATTTGTCTTTAAAAATCGTTCCTTCGATCCAATTTGCACTTCAAATCATCCACTCAATCAAAAACCCTCGTTGATTTTCTGAATTTTTGAAAAACCGATGTAACAGTGTTCGTTCAAAGTAACTTTCCAGATTCAAAAATCAAACAATTCTAGCCATATTAGGCTTTGATACCAATTGATATTTCAGAAGCAACAATCACAATCATGAATCAAACAATTAAGAACAACAATTGAGACGCAACTAATCGAATGATTGATTCCTGAGAAAATAATTACAATATGAGTTCTTCGAATGCATTGAAAACGATGGAAGACCTAGCCGTACAATTTAGTACAAATCCATGCAAAGTTATGTAGCTACAGTACACGTTCATCTATATATACACAAACAAAAGTATATAGAAATTACAAAATGAATCCTAGGCTTATTACATTCATAAACAACATATTTATCCCAACATTCTGCCTGGCCATTCGCTTGGGGGTGTGCGACCGACCGTAAAGCGTTGTTCCACCCTTAATTCTCTGCACCAGGACCTAAAAGGCTCTTCGGCGAACTGCCTCCCATTGTCACTTACCATGATTCTTAGGAGACCAAAACGACACATAATGTGCTCACACACAAAGTTTCACACATGTTTCCCCGATATTGTTGCCAAAGGCTTTGCCTCTATCCACTTCGTAAAATAATCCACTACCACAAGAAAGAACTTAACGCATCCAGGTGCTTCGGGAAAAGGACCTATGATGTCAATTCCCCACTTGGCGATGGGCCATGACGAGGTGATGGGAACCAGCTCATGTTGTGGCAACGTTTCCATGGTGGTGTGTATTTGGCAGGATGGACATTTCTTGATTTCTTCCAACACATCCTTGCACATGGAAGGTCAGTTTTAGCCCATTCAGAGTATTCTAGTCACTATTGCCCTTGAGCCAGAATGAATGCCACATGATCCCTCGTGAGACTCCTGAATAATGTTCACGACTTGGTTTGGTCCTACACACCGAAACCACAGTCCCAGATACAATCTTCGATACATGGTGTTGCCTTTGATGGTGAAGCGAGGCACTTTGACCCTTATCGTCCTGGCTTCCTTCTCGTTCTTAGGCAACGTTCGATTTAGAAGATACTCATAAATGGGTGTCATCCAGGAGGGATTTTCTTCTTGGATTTCCATCACTTGCTTTGGTGCCACTGATCTTTCTTTCTATACTTCTACAAGGACCCCTTTTGTGAGATGAGCGAAAGTTAGAGTGGCTAGCTTGCTCAATACGTCTGCCTTCTTATTTTGTCTCCTCGGTGCTTGGGAGATTTGGCAACTGGTGAAACCTGCCATTAGTCTCATTGTTTCGGCCAGATAATCTATCATTGCCTTATCTCTTGCCTCAAAAGAGTCATTGACCTGATTGGCCACTAGCTGAGAATCAACATACAATTGCAAGTTATCCACCCCCAGGGAGACGGCTATGCGCAAACCAGCTAGCAAGGCTTCGTACTCAGCCTCGTTGTTAGATGCGTTGAAGTTGAAACAAAGGGCATACGTGTGCTCTTTTCCCTCTGGGTTCGTCAAGATTAAACCCGCTTCAGAACCTTCCGCTCCAGACGACCCATCTGTGTAGAGGCTCCAGGCGTCAATGCCTCTTGCCTGGGTTTCTGTGTGCAATTGTACATTCGTTTCTGCTAGGAAATCAACTAACACTTGGCCCTTATAGGCAACATCTAGGTCTGAACTTAATGTTGTGTTCCCACAACTCTATTGCCCACTTTGCAAGTTTCCCCGAAGTCTTCGGCTTCAAAAGGTCCTACTTGATTTGTTGATCTGTTAGAACTACCACTGTGTGTGCCTGGAAGTAGCGCCTTAGCTTTCGGGCCGCATTGACCAGGGTTAAGGACAACTTCTCAAGGGGTCTTCTTGGGATTAGCCTTAATAGAATCCCTGGTGATGAAATGTCCCAAGAATTTGCCTTCCTCTACCCCGAAAGTACATTTCTAGGGGTTTAGCTTCATATTCACCTTTCTCAGTGTATGGAACATCTCCTCCATATTTATGAGGAAGGATTATTTCAGCCTTGCTCTAGATAACCATGTCGTGTACATAAAGTTCCAAGTTTCTTCCGATCAGGCCCTTGAATACCTGGTCAACTAGACGCTGATACGTTTCCCCCGCGTTCTTCAAGCCAAAGGGCATTTTAGTATAGCAGAAAGTTCATTGGCTCGTATGGAATGTTGTTTTGTCTTCATTACCTTCTTTCATTTTTATTTGATGATACCCATTATATGCATCGAAGAAGATTTTAGAGGGAAACCCGATATGGATTCCACCTTCCAATCTATCTCTGGCAGGGGGTAACAATCCTTTGGGCACAACTTGTTGAGATCTTTAAAGTTAATACACTTTCTCCAGCTACCATCAGCCTTACGAACCATAACTGGGTTTGCTACCCAGGTGTGATACTTAACTTCGCTTAAGATTCCAGTTTGCACAAGCTTGGTGACCTCTTCATAGATCGCCTGGTCCTTTTCCCGTGCTAAGGGCATTTTCTTCTAGCAAACCGGAGTTTCCTGGGGAACACGTTCAATGTGTGGGTTGTCTTGATCACATTTCCTTCCTCGCACTGCAGTTTTCGTGGAATCCCCATCATATCACCTGGGGTCCATGCGATAACATTCTTAATATCTTTCAAAAAATGTTCGACCTCCTTCTTCGTTGCTCCAGAGAGGTTAGCCCCTATCGATACCGGCTGGGTAGGGAAATCTGGATTAACTACTATGTCCACCGTGATGAACTAGCCACCTTGAGCTTTTGCCACATCGGCCTCTGCCTTCTGTACCTGTGAACATTGCCCCAGTTGTTCTAGCCTGTCTGTCCGTATGGTGGCTATTCCTCCGAGTGTAGGAAACTTCACCATCCCAGCGAGGGGCGGCCTAGTTTCGCATTATAAGACGACTTGGAACGCATCACCAGCAAAGTGACCTGCTCTTTCCTTTCCACCTGGTGTTGTCGCAATGACGCCCGCAAGTTGAGTTCTCCTAGCAGCCAAGATATTTCACCTGAGAACCTGATTGAGGGCATAGAGGCAGGATGAAGTCTTCTTCATATAGCGTCAGGAATTCTTAGGAAACAATCTGCGTAGAGGATGTCATATGCACTTGCTCAATCTAATATACTCTCCATACTCGAACGTCTTCAATGATGACCTTAATGTCCACTGGACCACAATGAGTCATTCCCCCAGGTGGAAAGCTAATCACTGTAACTTCTGGCTTTAACTGTTTAATCCGCTTAGGGTAGCTTTCTTCTTTTAGCGTACATACCATGAGGATTTTTGCGACCGGCTCCCTTAATTTGGAACCCTCATGTGCTTTTTCCTTTTGTCAAGCGTATCGCTTCCTCTGGCCTTGCTCCTTGGATTGAGACTTTCTCCTTATGTCTCTGACCAAGTGTGAGAGTTTTCCTGCTTTGACCGCCCCTTTAATGCGCTTGCGTAACTCGATGCGGTCGTTAGTATGATGCTCATTATCTTCGTGGAACTCACAGTATTCCGCCTGGTTTCTCTTTTTGGGATCACCTTGCATGCGAGGCGGGGGTTTGAACAATGAGGCCAACGTCTCAGTCGCTAGAATTTCCCTTGGAGTTTTGGTTAGAGAGAGAAGAGTATCACTCCTTTTATACCTATCTTCTCTGCGCCCATACGGGGTGTATTTGTCATCTCTATCCCGACGACCCCTGAACGAGGTGTCCTGCTCTCTGTTCAAATATGGTTTGTGGCTTTTCTCCTAGTACGCTTCCGGGGGGTTGGTTCTGAGTAGACAACTCCTTTGAACGGATGTAAGCATAAGTCTTCTCCAGGCACTCCAGATAGGACGCTGGAAGATCTGGGATAAAATTTCAACGAGCTCCTTGTGTCTGAGCCTATGTATGAGCCCAGACACATTTGCATCATCAGCCAGACCCCTTATCTGCTAGCTCTCTAGGTTGTATCTCTCCACGAAGGCACGCAAGCCTTCTGAATTTGTTTGCTTGATATTGGGCAGCTCAACGTGGGTCTTTGCGTATCGCTGCTGTTGCATGAAGTTAGAGCGTAAGTTCGCTCGTAACTCGTCAAGACTATTAATACTGCTTGGAGGTAACAACTCGAGCCACAGACGGGCAGTACCTTTTAACGTCATTGAAAACATATGGCATGCGACTGGAGGCACCCACTTGAATATTTTCATTACACTTGCGAACAAGTGCCAATGATCATCTGGATCTCTGGTTCCGTCATATACACCCACGTTTGAAGGTAGTTTCAAACATTCTGGCAGGGGGTAGTCTTCAATCCATCCTGCGAACGGAGAAGAGTCTTCCATGTCAGCCTCCTAGAAGTGAGAGTCTAGGTTCATGGGACTGGTCTTCCTTTAAAACTCCTTGCGGGAATGGCCCTGGGAAGTTCTGCTTTTGACAAGGGTGGTCCCGTCCCTTGTACTTCGACCACCTTGGTCTGTGAACCTGACCTGAGGTGCTGACTCCATCCGTTCTCTTCTCATTCCGCCCTTTAAGACCTTCGAGTTTCTACCCTGCAAGGTGCTACCCTTTCGTGATGTAAGGGTAGATGGCGTAGCAGGATATGCCTCAGTGCCTGCAATTTCCACCTAGCCAATCTATATGGTGCTCGTCTTATCTCCTCCCCTACAGAGACCTTGTCCTTTGATCCCCGAACATTCCCAAGACCTCGGGTCATCCGTTCGTTCACCTCCACCTCCTAGGTGTCTATGTGATCATCTAGCTCCTCCGAGTCTTCGTCTTCATATTCCATCATTACTTTGTTGTTTCTATCAAGTCGTTGCACATTGAGGGATCAATAATGTTCCCTCATAAGAGTCTGCAGTTGCTCGAAATGCATTGCAACGAACTGGCAATCAATTACCAGGACCGAGGGGTCTGATGCAAGGGGAGTAGGCGATGCTACGGCGACGGAGGGTTCTGCAGCTGCCAAGGACATCTGAAGACCCGCTTGTGGAGGGGTCTATTCGACGCCTGGGGGATCCAAGGGACCCGATTCTACCACCTCTTGGCTCTCCATTCTAGACTCCTGAAAGTAAGAGTAACACTGTCACAACCAGTCGTCACACGGATGGCGCCAATTGTTTGTACGTCTGACAAGCAATGAACGAGGGTCAAGACAGTGATGATACCTCCAGATACTTCCAGGTGGTTTCTAGCGCCTGTGATGAGAAAAAAGGAACAAGCTACGGTTAGTGGCAATGCAGGGGGTGCCCGGCATTGACACTCTGATGCCTAAGTCAGCATTCATGATCAGCGATCAATTGTGGCAGTAAAAATGGGAAATGAGCATTACCTTCTCTACCAGGCGAGAGGTCTCTATTTATATGTATGTGAAGGGGTGAGAGAGTCTCCTCAGGAGATATTCTTATTGGTTGACAGGGTTATGCGCGACCTCCTTTTTCCTGGCCTCTGACGAACCAATCAGGATTGGCTCTTGTGCGCTCCCAACCAAGCGGTATCTGTCCCCAACAGGATCTCTGGGGCAGAACGTTTCTTGTCACCCTTGTTTGTCCCTTTTGGTAAGGAGAAAACATGGGCTCGCGCCTGGGCCTGGTCTTTCATAAAAGGAATTTCTGTGGGCCTTAAGCTATCTATATCATTATATAGGAATGGACCCATATAATCAGTAACGTAAATGATGGGTATTTTGGTTAGATAGATTTTTTTGGGTAAAACTTGAAAAGTGGGTTACAATTTTGGGTAGTTTTATAGTTATCCCTCTATACTTATAGAATGTATACAATAATAACTCTAAATTAACTGTGATAAATTTTAGTCGTAATACTCTTACGGTCCGTATTAAATAAATGTAAATAAACGAGGAAATTTGCCCGCGCTTCGCAGCGGGGTTTAATGTCATACAAAAAATATTAAAATATATAAAAAAACATATTAACATACATATTTGATATTTGAAGCAAAATGTTATGTTATTTTTATTAAATATATTACAATTTTTGAAATTATGCGTTATTGAGTTTGAATACAACGTTCGATTTCAAAATTGTTCATACCACCACCATCAAAACCCTCTTGAATATAACTTTCTCTTCTGACATTGAATCTTCACGTAATAAATCCATAAGAGAGAAAAGTGATTCTAACATATCTTCCGCTTTGCATCGCCAACTCCATACTTTCCTCCAAAGGGAGTCCAACATTGGATTTTCTTGTTTTACAATGTTTTTGATTGATTGAGTGTGTAAAAATTAAAACCATCTTATTGTTTGATCTACTTTTAAACCACATAATAAATCATCATGGAAAAAATAATTTAACACATGCATTATTTCTATTATTATTTATATTTTATTAAATAAATAATAAGAATATTGCTAATTAAAATATCTGATTAATAATATACAATAGTGCAATGATAAAATCAAAATATATAGTGCAATGATAAAATCAATTTATATTATTTAATCTTTCAAATATAAATGAAACGAAAGTTTCCTGCTACTTTCAAATATTTGAGTGTAAAAGTAAAACTATAGAAAAATTTTGTTGTATCACACTTTATATTTGTATAATAAAATATATAGAGTTATATGATAAGACATATCATTCATTGACATCAATTAGTTAAATCATGACAATCAACTTTTTCTAACTTTACTTACGACATGCTTCCATCCTTAATTGTGTGAACAAAACAATTGTTCATTAAAAAAATGTTACTTAGTTAATCAAGAATGTTGAAAAATATTAACAAAATATCAATGGCAATTAAAAAAATATGAAAATGAATAAAAATCATCAAAATCTTCTATTTTACTTGTTATTTTTTTTAATTTTTCACATTTATACAATTCTGTCGATTCGAAATTTGTTAATAGTCACAGCTTCATTTAGTAATAATTATCAACATCAATTAAAATTTAATGTATTAAGTAAATTATTAATAATAGTAACGATAAAAAAATGTATAAAGTAACTTAACATTTTTTTTGTTTAAAATACCTGGTACAAATAAAAAGTGATCATAATATAAAATAAAAATAGAAATGCAATTGCATAATTATTATTAAGCATCAAAATAATATTTATACAATATCTGTAAAGAGAATCCTATATACTCATAAATCATGATCATCATTTGTCGACATAAATTCTTGTCTCATATTATATGTTTTATGTACATACAATTGGCTTTGGAGTTTGGGTGGAACTAAAAATATCATATAAACAATAATAAATATGCAATTGTATTTGAGGGAGTTTATAGAAAACAGAACCACTATTATTCAAGGATGAAGTGTTTGTCAGCTAGCCATTAAATATCATTTTATCAAGTTTCAATATATAAAAAAAACATAAAATATAAACGTCGTTCTTTAAATTAAAATAAAAGAATTTGCTTATTGTTTTAAAATTATATATACTATTTAATTTTTAAATATATATATGTGTTACTTTTATAATAACCTAGTTTAAAATAAAATAAATCAAAATATATAGTAAATAATCTTAGTTTATTTTTATAAAATAAATTATATATTTAATACTAGTTATTTCTAATATAGTTATATACATGGATAAGAGAGACATATTTTCTTAAAATATATTTAAGAAATAAAATGTTTAATAGAAATTTAGTTTAATTTATATTAAAGTAATATATTAAAATAAAAATACATTAGTTTAACTCAACAAGTAAAAACCAATTGAGTTCATTATTATTATTAATTACAGTATGTGAAATGTAGTTTCTTCCAATTCAATCAACAATATGCAAATAATAAGAACAATGAAAGTAATCAACACTGACCGAATGTTTCGATTGATGAACTTGATGATTACAAAATGATTATCTGGAATATCCTTGTACAGAGCAGCTTTCTCTAAATCAAATGCGTACAAAATGAAATCTGACAGATCTCCTAATTTGGAAAGTCAAAGTTGCTATTTATATATTTATACAAACTATAAAGAAAATACACAAACAGTCCCTACACTTTGTTTTTCATCAATTAAACATATTCTAACATTCTCCCCCTTTGATGAAAATAGCAAAGTCTTCAAACCGATAAGCCCAACTTTTGTTCAAACCTTCTGATATTTTTACGATCCGAAAGCCTCCATTCAATTTTTGAAATAAACTCAACCATGAGTCTTCGGTCGTTAACAGATAAGGCTCCTTTCTTTATCTTCCTTTTCTGATCTGCAGCAAGCTTACCTTTCAAACCATTCAAAACTTTAATCAACGTACCATCAGAAAACTTGTTCAGCTCCACACTCATCATTGCTCTCAACTTCTTACTCCTATCTTTATACATGACCGCTGAATGCTTCACCATGATCACTTGAAACTCTTTCAGTTCACCAGCAAATTTAATATCTCTGTGAGGTGCAGTCATATTTATCTTCCTCATGCCTCTTTCAACCCCAATCTGTAGATCTTGCACTGACATTAATACCAATTTGGTATGCATAAAGTGAAACAGTGTCTTTAGCGCAGATCTACAGTGTTCATTCCTTTTATTTCTGCACAGTTCGTCAAAAAGATCTTCAATATCGACCAAGTGCATGTTGAACATGTCAGCTTCAGTGAACACATACGTATTTCCATCTGACCTAGTGACTGTGAACTTCAGATAAATAATCTTGACAAATCTTTCTTTATCAATCTTCACCAGATCCACTATATCCCGAATTCGCTCTTAACCTTCTCAACCTCTTGTGTCTTATTTCTCAGGAAACTGGCATAGTTAACCAGATTAGGCATATTTGGCTCTAGGACTCTGAATAACTTGTGAAATGAGCATGGAGCTTGCTTTTTGCAAAAGATCCGTTTCTCCAGAATATCTTCAATATACGGCATCTTGTTTCTTTTTCTGATAAATTCCGCAGATCTGTTCTCTGGCAGTTCAAGCTTTTTCACCTTCTTCTTGCTTATTTCATCCTTATTCAACAAAGTTAACATATCTTGAATCTCCCTCTGTACCACTTGTTGAGCTTGAAATCTAAGTCTGTGGTGTTTCTTTGATTCATCAGCAAGCACAAATTCATAGAAAAATCTATCCATCACCTCCACTTCATTCAAAACCACTGTTTCTTGAGCCACACTGGTCTCAACAGGAAACTCTTCAAATTCTTCTTTAATTTGTACAACCACCTCAGGCTTTTCAACCGTTGGTGTTGATTCAACATCTTTCATAATTTCCTCGACTAACACTTCCTCCTCTTCGATTCGTTCAGCTCTAAAATCTGCATCCGTCAAAGTGATTATGTCATCATCTTCAGAAACTTCAATATACTCTTCTCTTTCTTCTCCTGTCCCTTGAATACTCAATTCTTGATTTTTCTCTTGAACGTCTTCATCTGAATCAATATACTCTACAAAGTGATAGATATCAGACTGAGTGTTCAAAGGAATTGGAACATCTTCATAAAGAATCAATCCCAGCTCTCTCTGTTCACCAGCTGATTGTTTAGATCCCCCAGCTTCTTTCTCCTGAGCTTCCGACTCCTTTTCCGGATATGTTATCATTAATAATCCAGGCGTCGGTTCATCAAGCTTTCTCCTCTTCTCCCCCTCATGAGGAGCATCATCGGAGTCATCGTCATGCTCATCATGTTTCCTCTTTGATGTGGAAGCTTGAGCCTTGCAGGTTTCTTCTACTGCAGATACTCTTTCTGAAAGATTCCCCAACGCAGTTACCACTGTGTTTTCTAGACTGATCATACGCTCTCGCATCTCATCAAACTGCTCAAAAACAAAATTCTTCAACTCTTCTATAGCTTGCTTTGAGTCAGTTTGCTTGACAGACTCCTCTGCAACATCTTTTCCTTTTAAAAATTTCTGAATATTTGTCATTTGAGCCATTACTTCCGCTAACTGATTAGAAACATGCAAATTGACACCAGACACAGCTGCATTCAGTCCATTTGTCAAGGTTGATTCCGTAACAAAAGGGGATAAACTCACCACTGGGTCACGTAGACTTCCAGTTGACACAACAGTCGAACTTGTATAAAGAACTTCTGTGTGGCCAGTACTCAGAGTTGGTATTGTCGTTTCTCTGACTGGACTTCCACCCTCTTCAAGTGACGGAGCAACAAATGCTTCCGTTACTAAGGATGTTCCAGTGGGAACACTCAGTTCAACCACACTAACTTCAACACATGAAGATGACTCAAGTGTCCTAGACGGTATATGAGCTAGACTCAGTGATTCAAACGAAGTCGTACACACGGGCAATTGTGCACTTGTTTCAATATCCATTAAGTCCAAATGACTTTCGGATAGATTTTGTGGTTCATCTCTGTGTTCAATTGAAACAGTCTCCTGTTGAGAGGAGACTGAGTGGATAGTTGGGTGTGCAATTGTCAGTGGGATACTGACTTGTTCAATGCTAACTCTCATAGGAGAGCTAACCGTAGACATGGTTAAATCCCGGCTTTCTGGGGTTATGGTCTCCCTCACACTCTCTACAGCCATTTGTACAATATCCACCATCATCCCTCCTCCCTCATGATGATCACATCCATCATCACCATTATCATCATCATCTCCTTCTCCCTCTTCTTCTTGAATATCAGACAATGTCCTCTCAGAATCTGACTTTTCGACTTCTTCCTCACCACCCCTCACACTACCTTCTCCCCCACTCTCAGAATGGGCAACCTGAACTTCAGCCCCTTGCTGAGGTTCCTCTATCCTTAAAGCTCCTGGGCTAAGAGATCTCGGTTCCTGGGTCTCTATCGGAGCATGATCTATTCGATATAATCTCACATTTTCACTTTCTTGATCAGCATATTTGAGCAACGACTCTGGAATTGGCATTATGTTGGCATTTGGGGAGTCCGACACTTCATGTAGGCTCATCATAACATAGTCCGGACATCGTTGAGAATTAGTTCGCTTTGGAATATTTTCATTTGCACGCAGGATCCCTCGGATAAGTATCTGTATGAATCTCTGAAGTGGCATAAATTTCCTTGCTCTATTCGTTGTTTTTGCAAGTACAATCTCTTTCAAATATTCCCATATGCACTGAGCAAAGTCATAATGTTTGTTGAATGCTATCCCATGAAATATCCTCAAGCAATGAATGTTGCATCTGTCAATCCCAGTATGTTTTGAAGTCATGCACCGATTTATGATACCAAAAAGTGTATACCATTCTCCATTTAAACCATTTCGATGAAATTTGGAGCTCTTCGGTAGTGGCTTTGAGTACCCCAAACAGATTAAATCATGTACTAGCTCTTCATCTGAAACAAAATCTTCAAAATCTGCCAACTCTGGGAAGTTCACAGTGTCAATACGTCTCGGAAGAAATAGATTATGACGTAGTCTTGCAAGAGTGATTTTCGTCTTGAACTGATCTATTGTTACTTTAAAATGATGATTTCCGTCAGCAGGAACAAATTTGACAGTGTGCCAAAATTGTTGTAGATATACTTGTGGAATAGACGGTTTGTATTGAAGCAGATAACCAAGTTGATGGCCTTTCAGAATGTCCACAATGATTGGATGGCTTACTTTAATAACCTTGGTATCTAACCTATGGTTATTATCACGGAAAGGAAGACAATGTTTGGGTTTTATTAGCTGGTTATCTGGGATAATGTTTGTTTGTGATGAACGGGCAACTGAGGTTGATCTAACTGGGGTAGATACAAGGGTATGGTTTGAAGATGAATGGGAATCAGAGGAATTTGAATTTTGGGATTGTACTGGGGATGCCATTTGAATACCTGTAAAAATTAAAAATCATGTTAGTCTTATCCTGTACACAAATGACAACCTTCAAAATGTAGAAAAAATTGTAACATTTTAGCAGAAATTGTAAAAACTTGTGATTTTCTTTTTAAAGCATCGGGATTCCGGACAATAATTGATAAGTATTGAAAGGACTCCAGAGTCAATCGTTTAGAGACCAATGTTAGAAAAACACAAATTTATAACAATTTCTTAAAAAATGTGACATTTTTCTTAAAACTTTAAAATTCTACACTAAGAAAAATTTTCTGATGAAACTCGAATGAAACTACAAGTTTCTCGAATTAGTCTTGAAAAATGTCGAGTAACTCATGATCCAACTCGAATAAGCCTATAACCACCTCGTATAATATATATATAAAACTCGAATAAGTATTTAACCAACTCGAATAATATATATATAAAACTCGAATAAGTCTTCAACCAACTCGAATGATATATATATAAAACTCGAATAAGTCTTCAACCAACTCTAATGATATATATATAAAACTCGGATAAGTCTATAACCAACTCGAATGATATATATATGAAACTCGAGTAAGTCTCAACAAAACTCGAATGACATGTGTCCTAAACTCGAATAAGCTTCAAGTACTTATGTTCTGAAAATTTTCTAAGTGTTATACATCCACTTGTCAACTCGCATTAAACCCAACTGTTTCTCGAATGTAATGTGCATTAAACTTGAATAACTCTGAATTCTATATGAATCAACTCGAATTAGTCATGATGAAACTCGAATAACTCACAAATGCAACTCGAATGACTCTTAAATCAACTCGAATGACTCTTCTATGCAACTCGAATGACTCTGTAATGCAACTCGAATAATGCTTTATTCGAGAAATGTCTTTTTATAATACTACAAGTCTAAAACACACTGAATTTTATGAATTTAATTTCAAGGATTATTTTCAGTGTTTTAAAACCTGTACCCCCTTCGAAAATGTATTTTAAACACATTTATTTTACTGAACTTTGAACAAAAACAACTTTAAAGTTGTTAAAAATTCAAATTTCAGTTTATTCAAGAACTCGAAACTGTTTCATTGGAAAATCAATGATTCTGTTTGTGTGAAGTAAAAATGACTTATGAAACTTCAGATTCATAGTCATATTACCATTATGAACAACATCACACAATTAATTTCAGTTTTATTGACCAACATTCGAAACTTCCATTATCGGTCAAGAACACATACACGAAAATAAGAACACATACTCACATTCGAACAGATACACTAAAAATATGCACATACAAACTGAAATAATAAAGAAAAACAAACTTTTACTCACAATTTTGATGAAGTAAAACCGTCGGTTGTGGGTTTTTAGGTTTCTTTGAAATGAAGAAAGCTTGTGGAAGAAGATGAAGTTCTGTAATTTCCGGAAAAAGGAAATTTGAATTTGAAATTTCAAATTTATATTGAAATTTTACCCGACCCAAACATTTAATTTTCAAATTTGACATCCGGCCCATCTTCTAAACCACATTAGCCCACATACCCATTTTTCAAAAAACAATTGTGACTAAAAAAAATTGAATTTCAAAAAAATATTAACAGCACACAAAAAAAAATTTTAAAATGTACTTAAAAAAAATCACATTAAAAAAAAAATTTGTACATAAAACAACACAAAAAAAAAAATTTGAAATCACATAAAAAAATATTAACAAAAAATATTAACAAAACACATTTGCTCCCCCTTGAATTTCTGAAAGTTGCTCCCCCTCAACTTATTATTCAATTTCTCAGCTCTGCTCCCCCTACAAAATAACAGATAATTTTTATCAGATTTATTCAAAATCAGATAAATTTCTTTTCTGCTCCCCCTGCACATGACAGTCCAGATCTTGTTAAATTCTAAAGAATATAAACTTTTTTATGATTCATGAATTTAACATCAGATAAAAATCACTTAAAAATTGAAAATTTTAAAAATTATATTTTGAAACTACTGAATTATTAATTCTTAACGATTCAACATACCTAATTTGTATACCAAAAAATTAAACCGCTTTTCATCTAACACTTTGGTAAACAAATCAGCTAGTTGATATTCAGTAGGTACAAAATATAATTCTATATTTCCATTTTCTACATGATCTTTTATGAAATGATACCGAATGTCAATGTGTTTCGTTTTTGAATGTTGCACCGGATTTGATGCAATAGCTATTGCGCTCTGAGAATCACAATATATTGGAATTTTCTTTGGTGTAAATCCATAATCACGCAGTTGGCTCTTCATCCACAACACCTGAGAACAGCAGGAAGATACAGCAACATATTCTGCTTCAGCTGTAGACAATGAAACACAATGTTGTTTCTTGGATGACCAACATACGGGTTTGTCACCTAAGAATTGTATTGCTCCTGACGTACTCTTTCTGTCCATCTTATCACCTGCGTGATCAGCGTCAGAAAAAGCAGTCAGATTAAATGAAGACTCTCTAGGATACCACAAACCAAGATTTGGAGTTCCTTTGAGATATCTCAAAATTCGTTTTGCAGCTGTTAAGTGTGATTCTTTTGGATTTGCCTGATATCTAGCACAGACACATGTAGCAAACATAATATCTGGTCTACTGGCTATTAAGTACATTAATGACCCAAGTATACCTCGATAATGAGTCACATCTACAGGTTTCCCTGAGATGTCTGCATCGAGTTTTGATTTTGAATCCGGAGCCATTGGAGTTTTCATAGGAGTACTATTGACCATGTTAAATTTCTTTAACATGTCTTGTATGTATTTTGACTGATTGATAAAAATACCATCAGTTAATTGTTTTACTTGTAATCCTAAGAAAAAAATTTATTTCCCCCATCATGCTCATTTCGAATTTCTGGGACATTAAAAATGCGAATTTCTTACAAAATTCTGGATTTGTAGACCCAAATATTATATCATCTACATATATCTGTATAACTATGATATCTGACCCCTGACGCTTTATAAACAGGGTTGTGTCAACTGCACCTTTTGTAAATCCACATCTCAACAGATATGTTGAGAGTGCATCATACCAAGCACGAGGTGCTTGTTTAAGGCCATACAGTGACTTATCTAAAATATATACATGATCAGGTTTCGAAGGATCAGTAAACCCTTCCGGCTGATATGTATATACTTCATCTGTTAGCTCCCCGTTTAAAAACGCAGTTTTGACATCCATTTGATATACTGTAAAATTTTTATGAGCGGCAAAAGCTAAAAACATCCTTATAGCTTCAATTCGTGCAACTGGTGCAAATGTTTCATCATAATCAATCCTTCTTGTTGGCTGTATCCTTTGGCCACGAGACGAGCTTTATTCCGAATAATGACACCATGTTCATCTTTCTTGTTCTTGAAGATCCATTTCGTGCCTATTATGGATTTGTCTTTTGGGCGCTCAACAAGTCTCCAGACCTTTAACCGTTCGAACTGGTTGAGTTCTTCTTGCATCGCCACAATCCAATCAGCATCCAGAAGGGCTTCTTTTACATTTTTGGGCTCAATCTTACTCAAAAAATTTGAAAATAAGCATTCATTTATAGTAGCCCTTCTGGTTTGGACTGACGCAGATGGATCACCAATGATGTTTTCAATTGGGTGATTTCTTGTCCACTTAACAGTATGTGGAAATGGTTGTACTGGGTCTTGATCGGGATTGAGATCTAGATATGGTTCGGTAGTTACTTCAGATGTTGTAGGTGGAACATCTGAGGTAGGAGATTCTGACTGTTCAGAATTAATGGGGGTTTCAGAAGAATGTGGAGGTTCAATTGGTTGTACAATCTCAGTAGTTGACTGCACATTTGCTGTTGAAGCTTATCCAGTTTCTTCTGAACTTTGTTGTTGAGAAAGATCTGAAACTATGACTGGATCTTCAGTAATCCTATCAGGCACCAAATTTTGAACATTAGTTTTGGGCTTTTCAAAATAGTCGTCATAAAAATTCTCAAACAACTTATTTAATTCAGAATGTTCAGCATTTTGTCCATTTGACTCCAATGAAGTCTGCATATTAGGTTCGGGTCCTGAACTGGTGTGTTCAGAAGCCATTACCACTCCTTCGTCGAATTTAACATTTACGCTCTCGTTGACTGTCTTGGTTCTCTTGTTGTACACTCGGAAGGCAACCGACTCCTTTGAATACCCGATGAATATTCCTTCATCTACCTTTTGATTAAACTTTCCAAGGTTGTCTTTATCGTTTAGAATAAAGCATCTGCAACCAAAGACATGGAAAAATTTAATATTAGGTATTCGTTTATTAATCAGTTCATAAGGAGTCTTTCCGAATCTTTTATTTATTATTGAACGGTTTTGTGTGAAACAAGCTGTTGCAACCGCTTCTGCCCACAAGAACAACGGTAAATTGGAGTAGGCCAACATCGTCCTAGCTGATTCCACTAGTGTCCGATTTCTTCTTTCAACGACACCGTTTTGTTGTGGAGTTCGAACAGCTGAGAACTGATGTGTAATTCCTACTGAATTCAAGAACGAGTCAAGTGATTTGTTCTTGAACTCTGTTCCGTTGTCTGAGCGGATTGTCTGAATTGTGAGTTGCAACTTTACTTGTATTTTCCGGATGAAGTCTATGATGGTTTCGGTTGCATCTGATTTGGATCTCAGGAAAAACACCCATGTGTATCGTGAATAGTCATCAACTATCACCAATACATAACGTTTCTTATTTATGCTTTGTACTCTCATTGGTCCACACAAATCCATATGCAATAACTCCAATGCTCTCGTGGATGAGTGTTCTGTTTTGGATTTGTGTGTGGCTCTTGTCATCTTTCCTTTTTCACATGCCGCACATAATTGCTCTTTTTGAAATTTGAGCGCCGGCAGCCCTTTAACTAACCCTCCTTTTGCTAGGTTGGTCAGCTCATTGAAGTTCAGATGTGAAAGGCGACGATGCCACAGCCATGCTGTTTTAGATGTAGCTTTTGACAATAAGCAGACATCTTTCTTCAGATTGATCGAGGCTAAATCAATGGAGTACAAATTTGTTTTCCTGTTTCCTGCTAGAATTTCTTTTCCTTCTGCGGATCTGATGTTGCATCGATTGGTTTTGAAGTTGACTTCTAACCCCTTATCACACAATTGTCCAATACTAAATAGATTGTGTCCAAGACCATCAACATAAAAGACCTTTTGGATGGTGATTTTGTCATACTTCAGACTTCCGTATCCTTTGATCGGACAAAACTGATCGTTTACAAATCTAACCGTCCCACAGAACTTTTCTACAAAGTCCGTGAGTGTGTCTCGTTGTCCGGTCATGTGTTTGGAGCATCCGGAGTCAAGGTACCAGACATGGTTTACCTATAAAACGAAGTAGCACATGAGGTACCCACTTGTAGTTGGGTACTTTTGTTTTAGGTAAATCATGCATAGTATCATTTGTTTTTCTAACTGATATGGCTTTTAGCTTATCATTTGAAGTTATTTTAGGTACCCATTTTTGAACTGTTCTTTTGGGTATCCACTTTTGTACAATTCGTGGTGGAATTGTTTTTGAAATAATTTTCTTTGGAACCCTTTTCTGTTCATAAAATGGGTCCTTTTTCTTTGGTTGCCATACGAGCTTATTATATTTCACAGTTTCAGGCTTACAAACACAAGAATTCAAAGCAATTAATTTCGTTCTTGAAAACTTAATACAAGAATTATTAACAAGTTTAACATTATTACAGACAGAATGTTCAATTTTGCTATTTCTATCTGTAACAATTTTTTCTTTCACGCGCCATTCTTGTTTTATAATCTTGTTTTTCTCTTCTCTTTTCTTCTTTTGCCATACTTGTTTTCTCGAACCGTTCACAATGATATCTGACATAAAAGAAGTATGAGAATTAGTAGATTTAGAAACTCGTTTCTTTGGTAAGTTTTTCATACCTTTTGAAGATTGGACTTTACGTGCAATTGAGTCCGTTGATGAAGATGATTCACCCTTTTCAAAGTTAGGAGACTGAACAATAATTTTTGTTTTCTCCTTCTTTTGTTTTAATGATGGTGAATTTTCAGATGACTTTAAAGAATCTGTAGTCATTCTTTGCAGAATTTTAACAGGTTGTTTATTATCAGTTGATTGTTTGTTAGTTAAAGGTTTGATAAATTCACCAATTTTACCAAACATTTGATCTAATGAATTATCATCAGAGTGCATGTACAGATCAAATTCTTTCTCTGAATTTATAGAATCTAGAGAAGTAGATGAATGTGGATCAGACACATTTATGTTTTTAGACTTATCTTGCAATCATATTTGTTCCATTTTTATTAATTCAGCCTTGAGAGTTCCATTCTCTGTCTCAAAATTTTTAATCTTCAATTCTAAATCAGAATTTATCTGTTCTAAAATTGAATTTGGTAAATATAATTTTTGAGACTGAGTTGGTAATTCAGACAAATCCTTTTCAGAATAAGTTTGAATGTACTCTTCTTTAGTATCAATAATGTTGCTGATTTCATTTATCTTGGTATAATCATCATAATTTTGCATTTTGTGTGATCGTAATCTTTTTATCTCTTCGCTAGATTCTACTTCTTCAGAAGCTTTCATGAATGTCATTTTTAATCCTAAATTCATGTATCTGACATCATATAGTGTTGGTGAATTTGATATAGCTTTTGTCAGATACTTAGGATTTTCCCAACCAATACCAGATTTAGAGTTATAAAATTCTGTATCTTTTGGTTGATTTAAACAAATTATTTGATCTGTTTGCCCTCTTTTAATAAATTCATCCTCCATCTTTTTTATTTTCTCATAAAGTTTAGTTCTTTCTTCAAATATGGCATGATATTTCACAGAAAAGTTTGAGGCTTCTAACTCAGCTATTCGCAGACTTTCTTGTAAATCAGATATTTTGTGATTCAGATTGAGTATATTGCTTTGAAGTTCTTTTTCCTTATCTTGTAAGTCTGAGACAGCTCGTAAAGCTAATGTTTTATCTTTGGAAAAGTCTAGAACTAAGTTGTGTTCATTTCGAAGTTTGTTTTCCAAAGAATGAACATTTTTCTTTTATGCCTTTAAAGATTTTTCAAACTTTTTAAGCATAAAGGCCATATTAGTTAGTTTTTCTTCTAAGATGCATGATTCATCAATATCAGAGTCTGAATTAGAATTTACCTCCGGTCTTTCTGAATCATCTGAGTTTTCAGACTCTGAATCTTCCTCATTTTCAGCTTCATTTTGGCCATTTGCCATTAATGCAACTTCTTCTGTTGCTTCCTCTTCATCAGAATCAGATTCTCTCCTCTCTGCATCCTCTTCATCAGTCAGTCCAACCCACACCTCATCTTCAGCTATCATAGCTGATTCACTCAGTTCAGATTCATTGAAAATTTCTGACTTTAGACAAATATGAGCATCTTCATCCAAGATGTCATCGTCTTCTGATAACTGTAACCAATGATCATCCTCCGCCATAAGAGCCTTGCCTGATTCTTTCTCTTTGGCTAAGAGAGCCTTTCTTGTATAGTAGTCTGAATTTTTGACTACCGGAGATCTGCATTCCCAGGCATAGTGACCTGGTTTTCCACAGTTATAGCATTTCTGTTCCGACTCTTTCTTGGCTGATTTTTCTGACTTCTCAAATTTGTCAGTCTTCCGTGCACTACTCTCTCCAGATTTCTCATACTTATCTTTTTTCTCAACTTTCCTAGATCCTGTTTTGTAGCGCATCTTGTTGTTGGTTGGCTTTCTGTAAAATTTCTTCTGAAATGCTTTTGTAAGCAAAGCCATCTGCTTTTTCATCTCTTCAATTTCTGAATCAGCAGATGAATCTGAGGATTCTGATTCAGAAGATGTGCTGCTGATTACTGCTCTTTTCTCTTTTTTCATTTTGTATTTATACTTTTTCTCCGCCAGTAGAGCTAGTGGATCAACAGTTTCTTTTTCCGCTTTCTTCTTTCCAGATATTTTCCTCAATACAACTTCTTGATAGTTGTTGAGGTTTTCAAATAGCATATGAAAATCCATCTCCTCAATATCTTTTGTTTGTTGGATGATCATAGCATATTTTTCTCATTCTGGATTTAGAACATTTAAAAATTTGACATTGATGTCCAAGTTGGACTTTGTCACTCCGTTTCTTTTTACTTCACTTACCAGATTCACAAATCTGAGGTAAGTGTTTTCCAAAAGTTCACCTTCACGAGCTCTGAAGTTCTCAAATGTCATTAGGCTATTCCTAGCCCTATTTGTAGCAGCTCTGTCTGATCCCCTCATGATTTTGCATACTTCATCCCAGATGGACTTAGCAGTCTTTGTATTTGTCAGACAAGTGTATATATAATTGGGGATTGATATCAACAATAGTTTTCTGGCAGTCTTGTCCCCTAACTTTCTCTTTTTCTGGGCCTCTGTTAGGTTTGTGACCTCAACAGTCCTTGGTGGTATTGGGGGATTGCCAGTTGGTACTCCTGGGATCGTTTCCATAAAAAGTGCTGGTCCTTCAGTTAAAGATTTCAGCATTTCTTCAGACAAATCATGGAAACTGATAAATTCAAGAAACCGCTCCCGCCATTGAACATATTCTCCCCTGTATAAGATTGGGGGTTTGGTTTCTGATCCCATAGCCAGTGCGTCTTTAGACATGTTGATTGATCTTTGGGAAACTTGACCAAGATCTGATGAACTCCGAATGAGATTGAAAAATTTGATCACACCTTGAAACACAGATTAGTACTGAAATCTACAACACAATGACTTGTTAGTAGCAATAAGCAACTTAACTCAGACAGTGAATTGTGTTTTGATTAATGTGTGTGTCAAACTTGAATGATTCTTGTGTTATGAGTGAAACCTGAATGAATATAGGGTAAAACTCGATTGAGTTTATGGTAAAACTCGATTGATTCTTTTACCAAACTCGAATGATTCTTTTAGAGAAACTCGATTGAGTTTTTGATCAAACTCGAATGAGTGTTTGATCAAACTCGAATGTATTTTGATCAAACTCGAATGTATTTTGATCAAACTCCTGTGAGTATATTACAAAACTCGAATGAGTCTTATACAAAACTCGAATGAGTCTTATACAAAACACGAATGAGTCTTATACAAAACTCGAATGAGTCTTATATAAAACTCGAATCAGTCTTATATAAAACTCGAATGAGTCTTATATAAAACTCGAATGAGTCTTATATAAAACTCGAATGAGTCTTATATAAAACTCTATTGGTTTTGTTCTAAAACTCGATTGTGTTTGTTCTGAAATTCGAGTTTGTTAACAAAATGTTGTCAACTCGAATATCACAAGTTGTCAACTCGAATGACAAGTTTGTCAACTCGAATATTAGTTATACACAACTCGAATAACTAAGGTAATCAACTCGATTAACTAAGGTACTCAACTCGAATTACACACAGGATGTGTATATTTCGAGTTTCTTAGTATTTTCAGCTTTTTCAAGTCTGAAATTCAGATTAAAACCAAATTTTACCCAATTTCACTCAAATTGTAATCGAAGGTAAGGTTTTTGAATACAAACACTTTTTGTTAAACACTTTTGTGCAAAAATGGATCTAAGTCTGAGTTTTCAATAGAACAGTAACCGTTTTTACACTTTTCAAAATTTCAGAAAATTGCCTAGATCTTTTTCTGTGTTTTGAAAATCAAATCAAGTTTATATTCAATTGATTCGTCTATGAATCCTTAACCTTCGATCCAATTATCACTGACAAGGATCAACAGAATCAAAACCCTTAGTGATTTTAGGGTTTTTCCGAAAAGAATGCTCAAGAACAGTACCAATTTTCGAAAAATTCAATCTCAAATCGAAAAAATTCACCCCT
>JAANYP010000468.1:716201-754659 GCA_020465985.1 Centrapalus pauciflorus | reverse complement strand
ATTTTGAACTTTTTTGAATGGAGAAAATAAATAAATCATTTCGATTTTAGATTTTCCGAACGAAAAACAAACTACAACTAGTTTTTATTTTTCTTAAATGAAAAAAAGAACAGAGAAAGATTTGGATTCTCAATAAATAATTGGAAAAAAAGTGAACCATGTATATCATATATAATCTTAAATAAATAATTATAGTAATACATAAAAAAGCTAACCTTAATAATAACAATAAACATAAAAATAAAAATTAATAATTAAAACAAAAAGAATAAAAAAATAAAATGTTATATTTGGATAATTAATTTATAAAAAGAAAGAAATACTATATATATATATATATATATATATATATATATATATATATATATATATATATATATATATATACATGAAAACTATTAAAATTAAATTAAATTATAAAAAGAAAGTAACATTTTGGTCCCTGAAAGTATGATATGTACATAAATGGTCCCTGAAATTCAAAAAGACGAAAATGCCCCTGAAACTAACGGCTCAAGTTAACCGCCGTTAGTTTCAGGGACCAAAATGTTACAACTTTTCGATTTTAGGGACTAGTGGTGTAATAAAATTCTTTCAGGGACCAAAACCGTAATTTCATATAAACCACAGGGACCATTTATGTAATTTAGTCTTAATTTTTAAACATAAAAAATGATTAATATGCCTAAAACATTAACAGAAAGATATATTGTGATATGTTATTACTACATAAAATATATGTAGTGACTGAAAAAACATAAAATATATGTATTTATGATAAATAAATGATATCAATTTATATAACTATTTTATATTGTTAAAAAAAGACTTACAATACAAAATATGAGTAGCAATTTAATATTTTTCGAGATGAGGATTAAATTAAAGAGATACATTTTGGCATTAAACGTTAGTTAATTATTCATTTTTGAAAAAATAACTACAATTTAATGATTAAATGTGTATAAACATAATAGTTTTAATGATTAAATGTGCATAAAAATAGTTCATAGCTAAATGTGTACGAAAAAATTATTGGTTTAACGTGTAAAAATATTAAATTATAGGGTCATATATATATATATATATATATATATATATATATATATATATATATATATATATATATATATATATATATATATATATATATATATATATATATATATATATATATATATATATATATATATAGGGTGAGGATAAAATGAGGACCGTGCTTAAAATGAGGACAGTAAGAACCAATGAAATTGCTGGAATTTGTGAATCAACCAAAACGATTCAATGTGACAGTTTTGTATTTAATTAGACTTTTATACTCCTTTTAAATCATGTAGAGGGCATTCTCGTCAATTGTGCACCGTTTTAATTTTGGCAAATATATAATATTAATTAGGTGGGAATAGTAAGTAATTCACGGTGGGAATAGGAACAATTTTAATTTTGGCAAATATATAATATTAATTGGGGGTTGGACAGGAGATTCACGGCGGCACTGGCTATCGGCGATTCACGACGGCCTTGGTTGTTTCGGGGTTCAAGGCGGCACTCGTTGTTCACGGAGGCTATGGTGGTTAGCGATTCAAGGAGGCATTGTTGGTTTGCGGTTCACGGCGTCGATGGTGTTTTGTGACTAACGTCGGTAGGTTGCTGAATCAATGGTTCAGGCGAGGACGGCGAAGAGTATACCGTTCACGACTGTGCACGGTGTGTAGGAGAGTATACGATCAGAAAGTGGATTGTAGAGTGGTTCACCGGGAGTTTGGGGTCGAAGGTGTTGGTTCACGGCAGTGCTTTTTTTGACAATTTCGAAGGTGGTTCACGGCGGTTCATTGTTTAAGGATGTCGAACTCAGGTATGTGTTTAAGGATTCACATGGCATACCATTTGGTTCACGGTAAATTTAATTTGTTGTTTTACATATGATCATTTGGTTGTTTTGCAATGACATAATTTCATTTGGGTGTGAAATTGCAAAAGGATTCAAATAGCATACCGTGGTTCACTTAACAATTTGTTCTAGAACTTTAAATCATTCATATCATGGTTCACATATATTCATATGATTCACAATGGCATGATTCACCATGATACTGTGGTTGATGCAATGTTGTTTTTTGGGTGATAAATTGTTGTTTTTTGGGTGATTAATGCAGTGTTGTGGTCAGTGGTTCACAAAATGTTTATAAATCCGTGAACCAAATCAATCCTTGATTTTGTTGACAATAGTTGATAGTTATTACTTTATATACGTTGTGAACTATTATAATGTTGCAGGCGATGATGATTTGTGAAACTGTGAAATCATTCATACCATGGTTCACTTAACAATTTGTTGTGAAACTTTAAATCATTCATATCATGGTTCACATATATTCAAATGATTCACACTCGCTTGATTCAACATGATAACTGTGGTTAATACAATGTTGTTTTTGGGTGATAAATTGTTGTTTTTTGGGTGATTAATGCAATGTTTTTTGGGTGATTAATGCAATTTGGTACCCGTTGTGACAATGTCTTCTTCATCCCAAACACCTACATTGAAAAATGTGTACAATGAATGAGTTGATCATGTAACAAAAAGAATTATGCAGAAACACAATGAATGGATCATGTGAACCATGTGGTTCACGAAGACTTAATAGGTTATCAAAATAGGCAGTAACACAATCAATTGTTCATATGAACCATTCAAATAATGATTCACAATTTTTCTTGTTTCTCAGCACACATATAGTCACAAATATTTCTTGGCCGTGAACATTCAAAATATGATTCACGATGACAACAAATGCATATTTATTCATGAATGATCGATGAGGGCGTGTTTACAATAAAATACGATGTGGTTCACAATGTTCAAAGCAACACCAAATTTTAAATATATTATATACAATGTTTCAAAATTGATGAAGGAATGTTACAATTAAAAATTATCGAACAACTAAAAATCAATGAGGGCATATACAATTAAAAAACATGCACATGTAACAAAATGAAAACTAAGAAAAATTGTGAATTATTCATGGGTAACGACATATTGGATGATGCAACAAAGCATCTCGTTTATTTCTTTACCAAATAAAATATTTGAAACGTGGAAAAAAAATTACTTACGTTCATCTTCATCCATGATTGTTCAAGTTCTTTGTAAAACTCGATAATCTTCAATTGCGGAATCTTGATAAACGAAACAAGTTATGATATTTATAAAATAAAAACAACTAATTTAATAAAAATACGATTTTTTAATTTTTTATTGAGATTGTGTTTATATATTGAAGATTAGGTTGAGATTTGAGATTTGAAAAAAATTTTAAAACATATTTTGGAGATTTGATAAAATTTTCAGATAGTGGACGATTAAGTTGGAAAATTGAGAAGATTTTAAAACATATATGTTGACCGAGATTAAAAAGGGGTTGAATTTCATTTTTTTTAAATAATTAACTTAATCATGTTATCATATATAATAATCAATTAAATGTCCATAATGCCCTTCAAGAAGAGAGAAGAATATTGCTTATGTGACGATTTTTCATTGGTTCTTATCATCCTCATTTTAAGCACGGTGCTCATTTGATCCACTCTATATATATATATATATATATATATATATATATATATATATATATATATATATATATATATATATATATATATATATATATATATATATATGGTTGGGATCATTGCAGAACCTTAATTTAGTGCAGAACTATAGAACCAATCTAAACCATTGAATTATTATATAACACTAGGGATAAGATGGTAATTATGCAATTAACATTGAATTAATAGTAGCCTACCAAGTTTGATTGCCCACTTTGACCATTTTTTTACTCTTTTAATATCGAAGGTACATGCAGTGTTGAATGTGTGATATAAACTGTAATTCGACATTGAATGATCTCTATAAAATATATTGAATGGAGGTATAGGTAAAAAATTTTTTTATGGAAAATAAACACGTAAAATTTTTTCGAAAAAAATATATCATTACTATTCTCATTAAATCAACCAACTTTTGACTACTAATTTTGACCATTATTTTGGTTCTGTTAATTTTGAATGTACATACAGTGTTGCATCGACGTTGGATATACGACATCAAGTGTTCATTCGACATTCAATTATATCGGTCATGCTACATTGCATCGTGGTCTGGGTATTTTTTTTTTACGAAAAATAAACACGTAAATTTTTTTCAAAAAAAATATGTCATTACTGTTCTCATTAAATCAACCAACTTTTGACTACTAATTTTGACCATTATTTTGGTTCTGTTAATTTTGAATGTACATGCGGTGTTGCATCGACGTTAAATATACGATATCAAGTGGTCATTCGACATTGAATGATACCGGCCATGCTACATTGCATCGTTTTCTGGGTAAATTTTTTTTACGAAAAATAAACATGTAAAATTTTTTCGAAAAAAATATATCATGACCGGTCTCGTTTTAAAGAGTATAAAATTCTCGTTTTTATGGTATAATTTTTTTGATTTAACAATTAATCATATTAATGTTATTTTAATTTAAAGAAAAAAGGATATTTATTTTACTAATACCAATTTTTTTTGCTAATTCCAATCTATTCCTTTTTTACCCCAGAATTAAAAAATCACTAATGCCAATCTTTTTTTTTTTCACTAATTCCAAACTTTATGGTTTTAATCAAGACCATTAGATTAATCTAATCTATGAACGATATTGGTTCTACGGTTCTACACTAAATTTAGGTTCTTTAATGATCACACACACACACACATATATATATATATATATATATATATATATATATATATATATATATATATATATATATATATATATATATATATAGAATCAGGTTCATTAGCGTACCTATAAGATTCCAGCGTACCCAGCGTACCCTAATGTGAATGATCATTCACACATATTTTTTTTTGAATAAACATGTATAAGACAACGTTATAAGACTTTTTTTCAAAAGAAGCAACATCATAAATCTTGTGAATGGTAAAAAAAAATCATGTGAATGGTCATTCACACCATTCACATTGTGTGAAATGACCATTCACATGGATGACCTTTCACATAAATATGCATTGAGCATTCACATAATTTTTAAGGACACAGAAAGTGTGAATGTATGTGAAATTCATATATCATGCGTATAACATTAAATTAAACATAGTTATGAGAAAAACAATTTAAAAAAAGTTTTTTAAGTTTGGTACCTTCGGGTGCACTTGATTTCAAGAGGTACCGTTTTGAATCTGAATATATATATATATATATATATATATATATATATATATATATATATATATATATATATATATATATATATATATATATATATATATATATATATATATTCAAAAAAGTATCTCTCGAAATCAAGTGCACCCGAATGTATCAACCTTAAAAACTTTTTTAAAATTTCTTTTTTCTCATAACCATGTTTAAATTAACGTTATACACATGATATATGAATTTCACATACATTCAGACTTTCTGTGTCCTAAAAAATTATGTGAATGCTCAATGCATATTTATGTGAATGGTCATCCATGTGAATGGTCATTTCACGCAATGTGAATGGTGTGAATGATCATTCACACGATTTTTTTTTACCATTCACAAGATTTATGATGTTGCTCCTTTTGAAAAAAAGTCTTATAATGTTGTTTTATACATGTCTATTAAAAAAATATATGTGAATGATCATTCACATTAGGGTACGCTAGAATCTCATAGGTACGCTGATAAACCTGATTATATATATATATATATATATATATATATATATATATATATATATATATATATATATATAGAGAGAGAGAGAGAGAGAGAGAGAGAGAGTCAGGTTCAAAAAAGTATCTCTCGAAATCAAGCACCCGAAGGTACCAACCTTAAAAAACGTTTTTTAAACTTTTTTTCAGATAACCATATTTAAATTAATGTTATACACATGATATATGAATTTCACATACATTCACACTTTCTGTGTCCTTAAAAATTATGTGAATGCTCAATGCATATTTATGTGAATGGTCATTCACATGATCTTTTTTACCATTCACAAGATTTATGATGTTGCTCCTTTTGAAAAAAAGTTTTATAATGTTCTCTTATACATGTCTATTCAAAAAAAATATATGTGAATGATCATTTACATTAGGGTACGCTGGAATCTCATCGGTACGCTGATGAACATGATTACACACACACACACACACACACACACACACACACACACACACATATATATATATATATATATATATATATATATATATATATATATATATATATATATATAACCCTTTAATCGCCCTCTAATTACACCAAAATGTCACACTGATCACAAATTAGGTGGCAGATAACATAATTATTCTCAGTGAAAGAGTAAGCAACACTAGAATTAAAACTTTAATTTACATAATAATTAGTCACGGTAGTCACTATTTAATATATACATAATATCCGATGTGTCGTCGTTACAAAAAAAGTCATAACTACCTTTAATAGGGTAGCTAGTAACTCTACGAACTCCAATATAACGTATTTGGGTCCAGCAGACCTACTACCTCTATGGTCACCTGAGATACACATACAATAATAACATGTCATTTAAAGATGGTGATGATGCAAATGTCAGTTGTATGACCGAAACTCGGTAATAAAAAGGTTCAACAAAGCTCGTTAGAATGCAAATGTATTTCCCACATGATATCTCGTAATGAAGTTACTCATCCCCTGTGAAATAATCCATGCTATGTTAATATAGAGATGGTTTCAAAATAAATATTTTATCGATATAGTCCACTTAAATCACACAAAGCTGCCATCGGATAGATAAAAAGGTAATCGGGAGCGACCCGATCCATGCCCAGTCGTACGGTTATCAAAATATCACAGTACGATTTATCTCAAATCCACATATCTCATCCACTTAGATCGCACAAAATAGCAATCAGATAGACAAAAAGGAAATCTGGAGTGACCCAACCCTGCCCAGCCGTACAGTTTATCACAATATCACAATCGAGTTTATCACAAATCCACGTACCTCGTCCACTTAGACCGCATAAAACAGCCATCAGATAGACAAAAAGAAATCCGGGAACGATTTGACCCTGCCCAGCCGTACAGTTTATCACAATATCACAATAACCTACGTGTCTCAAATCTTTTATATAAAACTCATTTCTCAATTAAAGCTCAACAGTAAGTGCATGATAATATATATATATATATATATATATATATATATGTGTGTGTGTGTATATATATATATATATATATATATATATATATATATATATATATATATATATATATATATATATATATATATATTGAGGTTCTATGGGGCACCATATGCATCGGGAACCAAATGGGAACAAAAAATGCATTGCTTGTTTACAAAGGGTGGATTAAGGGCATTTTGGGAATGCTTAATAATATATTGTTAAATTATAAGATTTAATTTAATATTTATCATTTATTAAGGAAACTAAATAAAATGATCAACCACGTTTCCATAAATCCATCCTATTTTCTCTCTCTTTCCATTTCTCTTTCATGGCTAGCATCTCTCCATCTCTCTTTCTTTCAACCAGTTTTCACAAGACAACCACTACTACTACCGTCAGACCCAGCACCACCATCGCTATCCACGTCGGTAGGCAACTCTGCACCATACATGCGCATCGATATTGACGAGAATTTGCTTGCGTCTTTTGATCATGGTTTTTGAGTATCAGTTTTTTCACAAACAGTTCATTTTACGATTCTGTATCATGCTTATGGTTAGTCAAAGAATTCTAAGGTTCTTTATTAATGTTGGTGGTTATTGCTTCCAAGAAATAGTTGGAGCATATGGTATTGGTTGTTTCAAACATGATGCACAACAGCAATGCATCACGACAATGATGAACACATTGAAGACGTTGATGAACACGTTAAAATTTCAGAGATGCATCACGAAATTAACACGTTTAAATGTCGAAATGCATCACGATTTTGGTGATGCATAATGATAGAACACAGACGAGGATGAACATGGCCGAAATGCATCACGATTTTGGTGATGCATAATGATGGAACAAAGACGAGGATGAATATGGTCGAAATGCATCATGTTTGAAATTGAATTGGATGAAGATGCATCGTGTTTGAAGACGAATCCAATAAATTGGATGAAGATGCATCATGTTTGTTCAGATTCGGATAGAATATTTTCTGAATTCAAGCATCTTCCGATTTTGCCCTTCCGCGCACGAGAAGTTATGCACCCGTGCACCCATTTTCAAGTTAATTACCCTTTTGCCACTACAATCTGAACCATTAAAAATTCAAGATCTAACGGTGCATACAGGTTCCCAAAGTGCACAATGCATACAGGTGCCCCATAGAACCTGACCCTATATATATATATATATATATATATATATATATATATATATATATATATATATATATATATATATATATATATGTATATATATATAGTAAAACTCAGAATAACCTCTCTAAGAAAACTCTATAAAAGATTATGTAAGTATGTATACAACATAATAATCGTACATGAATCTTAAAAAGACAAGCAACTCACTTGACCGGAAACTCTGCTCCTCAAGTCTTGGTTCCTTTCCTGTACCCTGACCCTTTCAACTCGAGACCATAGAAACACAAATGAAATAACCCAGTATCAATAATATAACTTAATAGACTACTACACTCTTTACTAGCACGCTACCCTAACCCTAATACCGAAACACATAACACGAATACCATCAAACCCAAACCCTAGCCCCTATACTCGAATCCCGGTCGTGCCTAAAGGGGTCGTGGTCGTGGTGACCATTGCGGTCGTGTTCTCGATCTAAATCAAGCTGTCATTGCACCCCGTGCTCATCCACCGCAACACATACTTAAATCCTAACATCGCGGTTCGAGATCAAGGGATCGCAACCGCCACTCATTGTCGAGCAGTAATGGCCTTACTGCTCTGGTTGCTCTGTTTCTATTCAGACCAAAGGTTTAACCCTTAAAAAGATTTACAGCTCAACTCAATCATATAATTGACTGCAGAATCGTACCAAAACATATATAAACACAATTCTAATACTTTGGAAACAACTAACATATAATACCCATAAAATTAAACTCATTCCTTACATAGAAAAAGGTTAAACAAGTTAATGAAGATGGTGTTAAATTAGAATCCCAATTCAAATTGAAAACTTCAATTGTTGTTGCTTGCCAATGCTAGAATTAATACACACACACACACTCTACACCTTTTTAATTTTTTGATTTTGTGATTATAAAATGAACCAATCAACCCCATAGGTGAAGTATTATAGGTTTTGATTGAAACTCGATTTGCTAACCAATATTTGATCCCGTTATCAATAACTACATGTTTAAATTACTGGGATCCAAATTAAGTAACGGATAAATAGATTGTAATCTTTTATAAAAGTCTAATCCCATAACTCAGTTAACATGTGATCTCTTCACGTGTTGGTTCCACGTTTACCCGTTTAATTAATACAACTCAATATTAAATATATTCCAATTAGCCACTTAGATAATTTCATGTACCTGACCCAAAGTTGAGATGTTACATAAAGTCTCAATATTTAAGAAACTCTTTAGTTATTAAACCATTCTTTATGCACATTTTGGCATTAAACTTAGTTAATTATTCAATTTTGAAAAAGTAACTAATTTTTAATGATTAAATGTGTATAAATATGATAGTTTAATGATTAAATGTGTATAAAAATAGTTAATTACTAAATGTGTACAAAGAAATTTATTTGTTTAATGTGTATAAATATTAAAGTTACACGATCAAATATATATCTAACCCTTTAATAATTTGTAACGCCCTCTAATTACACCAAAATGCCACACAGATGATTACATCAGGTGGCACATAACATAATACTAACATAATTATTCTAATGATAAAGTAAGAAACATTGAGATTAAAACTTTAATTTATAAAATAATTAGTCACGGTGTCACTGTTTAATATATATTGCATTTGAAGTGTCTTCATTACAAAAATCATAACTACCTTTAATAGGGTAGCTAGAAACTACACAAACTCTCATGTAGCGTAGGGTCCAACAGGCTTACTACCTCTCTTGGCACATGAGATAAACTGTGAATTCAGATTAATCACTCATACAATCAATAACCAACAATTTAGAACAAATCAAAACACTAACCGAATGATTAATTGCACCCAAAAAGGAATTACAAAGAAGATGAATTCGTACACTGTAGCTACTGTAGCCCTAGACAATTTGCTATGAAATTCCGTGCAATTCAATTGTCAGATTCGTACCATTTACAAAGAAACTATTTCCATTTATACAAAGATACATTTCTATGATATAATTACAAAACAAACCCTAGACTTATTATATTCATCAATTAAAATTGATTCTAACATTCCCCCCTTTGATGAATTATAATTAGTCTTCAGTTTGATAACCCTAGCTTCATCTCAAAACGTCTAATACTCTTCCTGTTTGATAGCCTCCAATTTATCTTTGAAATGAATTCAACCATAAGCTTTCTGTCGTTAACACTTAGTGCTCCCTTCTTTGACTTTCTTTTCTTATCTGCAGCCATCTTTCCTTTCAAGCCTGTCATCACCTTTTGCAAGGTTCCATCACAAAACTTATTCAATTCAATGCTCCTATATCCCTTAGATTTTGATCTTTGTCTTTATAGATTGCTACAGGATGCTTGGCCATGGTCTGTTAAACAATTAGGTGAGTACTCGAGTTCTTTTCCAAACGCGCACCTCTTTTAGGAATGTAGCTATTGTTATATGTGTTGTGTATGAGACAGGGAGGTGAACCTCAGGTATGCTTCTATCTTATATGTGTTGTGTATGTATAATATGAGATCTATTCCAGGTAGTCAATGATGAGTCCCATACAGACAGTGATTCACGCTACGGGTGTTGGTACACCCGGTGTGACGACAACAGTCTAGTTTTGTAATAGATAGTTATTTGTAATATATAGGGTCTTATTAATATAAGTCATGATTGTTTGTTCATATTTATGTCTTAAGTTCATGATTGTGTATTGTGTTCATGTTTGCATGTTCAGATCAAAATTGCTAGATAAGTTCATGAGATATGAACTTATGAGAATAAGTTCATGATGCATGAACTTATGGTGATAAGTTCATAGACATGAAATTATGAGGATAAGTTCATGAGGCATGAACTTATGGTGATAAGTTCATGAGGCATGAACTTATGGTGATAAGTTCATGTGGCATGAACTTATGAGGATAAGTGGTGATAAGTTCATGAGGCATGAACTTATGAGAATAAGTTCATGGGATACGAACACTACTACAAAATAAGCCTATTGCAACCTTTTACAAGCAACTTTTATATAATTAGTTGCTTTTGATTCTAAAGCAAGTTTAAAAAAATAAAGGTTGCAAAAGAAGATCTAATGCAACCTTTAATTTAAAAAATGTTACAAACTTGATTTAAAATTGCAACATTTATAAGAAAGGTTGCATTTTTAATAGGTTAAAGTAACATTTTTTTAAAAGGTTGCATATATGTAAAGTAAATGCAACTTTTTCTTTTAAAAAAAGTTACATCTAACATGATATTGTAATTTTTTTTTTAATGTTTTCTATAAATAAAAATATATAACTATTTTACATTGTCAACCTTTTCATTAGATTAATATTATTTATTGCTAATCTATTTAATCTAAATATTAATACAAATAATTTCATCATTAAATATTATAATTATTTTATTTATATATAAGTGTTATTCAAAAAAAGTTATAAATTTAAATCAGTAACCTATTGCATTTTTTAGATTCATCCTCAACAATTTAAAAACTTTGAAAATTTTTTAAATTTTTAAAAAATATGAAAAGTAAACTACTACAAGTAATTTCAACCTCAACTATTTCACTTTTCGTTTCTAACGTTCGCACATATCAGTAATTTTTAGATAAAAAATAGTAAGGGGCTAACAACAAAAAAAAGAAGCGCTACCTCTCCATGGCCTTCCACTTCTTGCGTTGCCCTTTTCTACGTGAAACCCTAGCCTCCGTGGTCGGCGCCGCCGTTCTCCCTCGCCGGCACCAGCGCCGTTCTTCCCTCGCAGGCACCAACGCCGTTCTCCCTCGCCGACACCTACGCTGTTCTCGTCTTGCAACCGTCCATCTGGTTCGTATCCTCTCTTCTATTTCGATTTTTTTTTTGTTTTCAGAATTCGATGTTCTTTTTTGTTCTTAATCATCGATTTCGAATCCTCTTCCTGCGTTAAATCGATTTTGATGTTCTTTTTTGTTCTTAATCATCGATTTCGAATCCTCTTCCTGCATGAAATCGATTTCGAATCCTCTTCCTGTGTGGAACCCTAGCCGCCGTTCATCTGGTCTCTTTTTGTTTTCTATTGTTCTTAAATCTGGTCCCTCTTTGTTTTTCATTAATTTCATGTTTAAGACACACACAACATACAAGCGATCCAAGGTTCTGGATTCGATTTTTTTTGCTCAATTTCAAACTGTTCTTTTGCTCTAATATGTTTTTTTTGCTCGAATCAAGTAACCATCTTAAAATCAAATATGTTCTTTTTTACTCGATTTCAACATTATTGTCGTTCAAAAATCGATATATACTTGTAGTTCAGCTTTATTTTTTTTTTTTTTTGCTTGATTTTAGGTTTAATTTTATCCTAACTATACTTGTTTATGCTTTGATTTCAGTCTCACTATTGTCAAGCATTCTTTGACGAACATTCTTCATTTGAGGTATGTGTTTGATACTTGAATATAGCAACATCATTTGATACTTGTATTTGATTTATTAATATAGCAAGTTCATTTGATTTGCGTATTTCATACTTGAATATAGCATGATAGTGATGTATTTGCATTAAAAACTAATGGATGATTATGTGTTTATTATTAATATTAATTGTTATGTCATTTAATTTTGATTTTTATATAGCATGTTCATTTTCCATTCCAGCATTAATAGGAGACATCTAAAGATAATCATACATGTTAAACGTGAACTATCATAGCGGTTGAAAAAGTATCTGTAGGTCCCAAAAGGTTTCCCTAGTGTATCATTCTAAGCTGTAGAGGGGGGGGGGGGGGGGTGGTGAATACAACAGTTTAAAAACTCAACACTATTTTCTCAATATTTGTGTATATTATCAGCAAGTGTTAATTACAAACAACCCTGAACTGCGGAAAGGTTCAAGAAGAGATGACAGATACAACAGTTGTTCAACTAATCTAAGACACACTCAGACTAGATACAATGACTACACTCACTTAGATGCACTCACTGATTTTACAAGACACAGATGGATAGCTTGGACAAGAACAGCTTAGACACACTCTACTGTTTTGTTCAAGCAGACTTGCATGCATGGAATAACACACTTCAATGCACGATCTAATTTCCACTCTTGGCTCTTACTTTTCAATACTTAGAAGCTTCCTTTTATACTCTCAATGAGAATCTCAGTGAAGCTTCTTCATTAAACGGTGAGATAGTAGAATGTCTTTCCAAAAAGACAAGACACCTTTTCTGCACATTCTGATAAAACATGTTTGTCTGCATATGACAGAATCTTTGTCTTTTTCTTTTTGTCACTGTTGCATAAGGCTTTAACCAAAAGAGGAATGTCAACTTTGCATCTTTCTTCTTTTGTTAAGGCCATTTTGATATAAGAAAAGGTCTGTCACCCTTTTCTGATATCCGTTTGTCTTCATGTAACAGAACAGCGTAGGCAGGTTTTGCAGTTTTGTTTTCCACTTTGTCTTCGACTTGTAAACTGATCTTGTAGCCAAAAGCAATACATGAGGACTTGGAAAAATATTCCATAAAGTGTTTATCCTGTTCACAAAGAACTGGTTCTGTTCATAAAGAACAGAACACTTGTAAACTGTCCAAGCTGCTCAACAGAATAGAGCAGCGTAGACAGTTTATGTCCAGCCTGTTCAGCAGACAGAACAGCTTGGACAAACTGCCTTTGTTGCAACGAATGCAACAGGGTAAACAGCTTTGGCTGATATTGCAAATCACTTTTCAGGTTTCAATAAGGCATAAACAAGCCTTAAATTATACCTTCAAGTGCATCAAACAGGTTTGATTAAAAATCTCCCCCTAAGATGTAGAGCAGGTTTGACTGAGGCCTTTTTGTGCCTAACAATCTCCCCGTATTTGCAATAGTCAGTCTGAGCTGATCTTATCAATAATCACTATATATTTTTACAATACATTTTGCTGAATGAATTTACAACATCAAACTAAAGTAAAAGATCAGTTTATATATATACTGATTCTTGATTACATAAACAACACATGTTTTTTCAGAAGTACAACTAATGTACTGATGTCTACTACAACTAATGTAAATAAGAAAAGTTACAACTAATGTAACAAGAAAGGTTACAACTAATGTAACCAGATACAACTAATGTACATAAAAACTCAACAATTTGGACTGTTGATGATGGGAGCAGATAATGGCAAGCCTGTCCAACAGATGGACAGCTTCCATTCTTCACCTACTTAGACAGTAGATGGACTTCAGGACAGTAGTGGTGGTGGTCCTCCAAACATCTTTTCAATCTCATCCCTGGTTTCTTCCATATCTTGTATTTCTACTCTGAGAAACATAAAATTGGGATGTTGAAGCTCCCCTCTCTCATAAAAGCCTCTGAGCTGGTCCCAGATGGCTGCTCTCCACTTGCTGGATTCCCTGAAGGAGTTTGCAAGTCTGAAGGCTACAAGCTTTGAGACCAACTTTGTGCAGGTCTGATGCTCTTTGAAAGCACTTCTTCTGTGTTAAGGGATATACAAAAAGTGCCCCCAACTCAGGTTTTTCAATCACTTTGCCTTCTTCAAACTCTACTCCTTTGGGCAGGCTTTGGTCAACTCCTTTGATCTCTATTGCATAATCACCTTGTTCAATCAAGATCAGGAGTTCCTCCAGCTCAGTATCCTTTCTATTCCTCTTGGCCTTTATTTTGGGGTAAGTTACAGAGTCACCCTCACTTGCATCTTTTGAGATCAGGTCAAGATCTTTCACTCTCTCGATCAGCTTTTTGACATATGCCCTGATAGTCTTAGTAGTTTCAGACTTAGACTGACTCAGGGCAACTGCCAACTCAACCCATTCCCTGAACCCCATTTGAGCAACATCAGTGTAGTCATAAGATTCCAGTTCTGGGCCTGTAGCACCCATTCTGGTTATTTGCAGCTTCCACTGTTTGCCTTTTCTTGAGATGGGGACAAATTTGACAATAGATTCCTTGGCAAGTCTTCTATCAGCAACATAAAAAAACTTCTTTCTTGCCAAGTTGTCAAAGTGGAACTGGGCCCTTGCAGTAGATGCTTGCTTGGATTTGGTCACAGAGACCTGAGCACCTTGTTCCTTACCACCTTCCTTTTTAGTTGCTGACTCCTTAGCAGCTTCAAGCAGTTTCCTTTGAACATCCAAAGAGGGAATTTTTGATTTTACTTGCCTCTTTGAATGCAAAGGATCTGGCAGCTTTGGTAGAGGCTTCTTCTTTTCTCAGTGTTTCCAGGGCTTGAAGCTGTTCATCTCTGAACTCATAATATTTCTCCAAAGGAAGACCCATTTCCTTAGCCCTTGCACTGTCAAACTTCAGCTGTGCTGCTTTCTGATGGTCAGGGTCAGCAATTTCATTTTCTTTTCCTTTAGCTGTTGTAGTGTGAACAGCTTCAGGAATATCCTCCTTCTCTTCTTCTTCTAGAATTAGGTGCCTCCTTCTGCCGCTTGGCCTGTCCTCAGGAATGGATTCCTCCCCCTTAGATTGTGCAGGGTTTGGAGATCCAGCCTGAGTAGGCTGAGCAGTTTCAACTTGATGAGAGGCACCTTCAACTGCACCTGTACCTGTTACGATTGCACCTGCTGTTTGACCAGTGGATGCTGCTGATTTCTCCTTAGGAGGAGAGGTTTTATCCCCCTTAGACTTAGTCTTTGAGGCAGACAACTTCTCCCCATTTGAAGGAGATGGACCAGCACCTTCAACAACTGGTCTGCCTGGAGAAACGAATTCAGCAGGTTTGGCAGCAGGTTTGGGACCAACCAGACTATGCACTAAGAAAGCCAGGTTGTCCTTCACCTCTGCTAGTTGGGTAAGACATGTTTGAAGAGAGGATGATTGTGAATCAGCAATAGAGGTCAGTTTAGTAATATTTTCTCTATCAGAAGCTGTGAATAGCAGACTTCGAAGCTGTGCAAGATGTAACTCAAGAGACACCTGCACATCAGCAAGGTTTGCTGACACAGAACTTGATAGAGAACCTATTAGAGTGCGAGGAGAGTGGACAACTGTTGGGATATGGCTGTCATAGAGGACACGGAGTCCTGTTGGTGTGAAAGAATTAAGGAGAGGGAAGTAAAAATAGTTTGCAGCTGTGCAGTGAGTGACAGCAGCTGTGAGGAGTTGTCAGTTTGGGGAGTGGATGGAAAGGAATTCTTGAACAGATCAAAGAATCCTTGGAGCTGGGCAGACACAGAGTCTGAGATGATGGAGGGTAGAGAAGTCATGAAGTTTTCCAAAGAGCCAACTTTGTTGGTCAGCAAAGAAAGCTTATCCTTCAAAGGAATATCTTTGGGGGATGGAGGTGTATGGGTAGACTGTTTGGATTGGGTAGATGGGGATAAATGAGATGATGAGGATGAGGCAGGTGTTTGGGGATGTGATGGAGAGGGAAGAGGTATATTTGAGAGAAGCTCCATAGCCTAGGCAAAAGTAATGTGGCCCAACTTGGAGGGGTCGATAAGTCCTTCAGCAGTGGCTATAGCTGCTTCATCAGGATAAGGGGTAGAGGTTGGTAGCCTTTCATATGCTGCTTGTGTTGCAGCACCTTCATGAAGGCCAGGGGTGGTTCCCTCTGCAGCACCTTGGTTTAAAGGTACCTCATCATTGGGAGATGGGATGTGCATTTCAACATCAGCAGTGGTGAAACCTGCTGATGGAGTTTGCATATGAGGAGCAGCCTCACCAGAGGGATGGTATATTCCCTGAGGTTCATCAGCTTGGGTTGTTGGTCCTTCAACAACTGTTGGGTGTACAACAGCTGTATCATGAGGAGCAGAAATTGGAGGCTGACCTACTGGATGGTCTAATCCAGCAGTGTAGGCACCTCGTGCAGACTCAGGGTGTGAAGAAGTATGAGGTGGAGACTGTGTGGAGTCAGTATGGAGTGGAGTGAACTACTGTCTTTCAATATTCTCAGCCTGTTGAGAGGCTGGAATAGTTGATGTGGTAATCTCCTGTTGTACAACTGGTTCCTGTTGGGAGGAACCAGAGGGCCTAGGCTGACTCTGGGTAGACTCTTTTTGGAATGAAGCCTGCTCCAAATGTTCTGCAGCTTCTCCCAAAATAGGAGAAGCAGCGGTTGCTTCTTTTTCAACAGAACCCTGTTGAGAGGGAACAGAGGGGCTGGTTTGGGCTGTTTTGGCTGTGGGTTTCTTTTTGGCTATGGATTTGCGTTGGTATGATTTGAGAGATGAGGTGGATTGTGGAGAGGTGATGAGAGGTTATGGTTGGACTGGTGGTGAGACTGGGTCAGAAACATGTGGGTTGGCCTGTTCCATAGTCTCAGGTGCCACAGAGGCACCAGCCACAAAGGCTTCAGGTTCAACAAATGAACCAGGGTGAGAAGCCTGCTCCCCCTCAGCCACAGAGGCTGATGGTGCAGACTTAGACTTGGCTGTTTTGGTCTTCTTGTGGACAGGCCCAGCTTCAGTCGTTTCCAGGGTCCTTTTAATGAATTTGACCCTGGCTTTGGATTTTCCTTTGGGAGAAGTCTCTGGATCCACCCTCACAGCAAAGGGTCCTTCCACCATTCCTAGCAAACGCTTCATTGGTGTTGACAGAGGAAGCTCATTGGGGAGAACAGGAGTATAGAAAACTCTATTCCCTATAACAGGGAATGCAGCAGTACGAAGTAGAGGCTGAGAGTTGTACATTTGTTCACCACAGATATGCTTGAAAATAAGACTTAAGAACCTGGGATATCGAACAACAGCTGGACGTGTTTCCTGCTGTACCAGGTTTCTCAGGTTCGTGAAAATCCACCTGGCCATGTTGATTGTAGTCCCATCCACAAGCTGTAGAACTACTGGAATCTCATCACGGCTGAGTTGGTCGAATGAACCAACTTTGCTGCTGAAGCACATCACCACTGAGGCAAATAAGAAACTGTAGGTTGGAGACAAATCATTCCTAAACAGTGTGGCCCCGACTTTGGGTTCTGCTACACCACAGAAGCATAGCAGATTTCTCATCTGTTCATCTTCAGGCTGTGGCTGATTATAGGTTCAGCCACAGGGAGACGAAGAACTTCCCTGATCAGACGAGTGGTGATCTTAATGGTCTAAGTCCCATTGAGTATTGTTCCCTTGATGATTTTGGTCTCTTGGTTGTAGGCATAGGTGTACCATAACTCATAAACCATCTCCTGGTACAGGACACCAGGAGATGCAGTCATTGCATAGTTCAAGGGGTGAGCCTTTAAAAACTCCACCATTTCTTCATAGCCTTTCCCCACATAGTTTTTGGGGATGGTTAGGTTTGCAAGGTAGTTGGTAGGTTTCAGGGTTAGCATTGTGGTGACAGATGAATGTTTCTGGACATCAGCACCAACAAACACTGGGAGAAAGGGGTTATTTTGGTGAGCCATTTGGGAAGTAGTGAAAGTAGTAGCACAGGACACTTAGTCAAGTTTTAGGGTTCTTTGGAAGTTATGGAAGCAATAAGGAAGACGAAGATGAAACAGTAGGGGGTATTTATAGGATTTGAAAGTGAGTGGGTATGAGAGAGAAAAGTTTGGGCGGTTGATTTGAAATGTTCGTTAACGGAAAACGAAACGGTTGTCCATGTCAGAACGGTTGTCAGATCACTTAAAAGCCCTTTTTAATCACTAACACACGTAAACACACTTTATCCGCAGTAATTAAGTTAAATAATAACAAAAATTAAGTAAATTAATTGTGAAGAAAGGTAATTAAAACTGATGGTCTAAGCTGTTGGTCAAACCTGTGATGAGCAGGGTCATCACAAGCTGTTCACTCTTCAAGCTGTTCCTTCAACCTGTTCAGCTATGTAAGAACAGGTTGTGTTCAATAGCTGATCAGATTACAAGACAATGTCTTGTATGACAGATTGAGGGAGTGAGCAGGGTGAAGGTTTGATCATCAGACCAGGTTTGACATAAAAGATGTTATTGTCAAGCCTGTTATATGCTCAAGCTGTTCAAGTTTTGTAGAAAATGGCTAAGTATAGAACATGCATATCCTGTTCTGTCTAAGCTGTTCTGGAAAACTTGAGCAGTGTGAGACATATAATCACTTAGAACATTTAGGACACTTATTCACTTTTGTTTAACATGCTCAGCTTGCTTACCAGATAATTAAACCTGTTTTCATCAAGAGGTTTGGTGAAAATGTCTGCAAGCTGTTCATCTGTGGAAATAAAAACTACCTCCACATTACCTTTCTGAATGTGATCCCTGATGAAGTGATGTCTGACCTCTATATGCTTTGTTCTGGAATGAAAAACTGGATCGTTGGAGATAACTATAGCACTTGTATTGTCACACAGAATAGGAGTTTTTCTATATACAAGTCCATAGTCTTCAAGCTGATGCTGCATCCACGGAATCTGCCCACAACAGCTTCCAGCAGCAATGTACTCAGCTTTAACAGTAGAAGTAGAAATTGAGTTCTGCTTCTTGCTACACCAACTTATCAACTTACCACCAAGGAGTTGGCATCCACCTGTTGTACTTTTTCTGTCTAGCCTGCAGCCTGCAAAATCAGAATCTGAATATCCTGTTAGCTCAAGGCTTGAGTCTTTGGGATACCAAAGACCCAAACCTGGTGTACCCTTAAGGTATCTGAAGATTCTTTTTACAGCAGCTAGATGTGATTCTTTAGGATCAGCTTGAAACCTAGCACATAAACAAGTAGCAAACATAATATCAGGTCTACTAGCAGTTAAGTACAGCAAGCTCTCAATCATGCCTCTGTAAGCTGTTACTGAAACAGCTTTGCCACTGGCATCTACATCCAACTTTACATTGGTTGCCATTGGGGTTTTGATAGGAGAACTTTGATCAAATTTAAACTTTTTCAAAATATCTAAAGTGTACTTTCTTTAATTTATAAAGATTCCATTTGAGGTTTGTTTAACCTGTAATCCTAAAAAGAAAGTAAGTTCTCCCATCATACTCATTTCATATTTTGATTTCATGAGTAGTGAAAAATTCTTGCATAACTGCTCATTAGTAGAACCAAATATGATGTCATCCACATAAATTTGAACAAGCATAATATCAGACTTCACATTCTTTATGAACAGTGTGGCATCCACTTTACCTCTGGAATAACCATTGCTCATAAGGAAATCAGTAAGAGTGTCATACCAGGCCTAGGGGCTTGTTTTAGACCATAGAGGGCTTTGTCCAACTTATAGACAAAACCTGGATGATGTTCATTTTCAAAACCCGGAGGCTGCTTGACATAGACTTCTTCTTGCAGCTTACCATTTAAAAATGCACTCTTCACATCCATTTGAAATACCTTCATGCTCTTATGAGCAGTGTAGGCTAGAAACAAACGAATTGCCTCTAACCTGGCCACAAGAGCAAATGTTTCATCATAGTCAATGCCTTCCTCCTGTCTGTAGCCTTGAGCAACTAGTCTAGCCTTATTTCTAATGACATGACCTTGCTCATCCATCTTGTTCCTGAAAACCCATTTGGTGCCAATTACAGTTTTTCCTTTAGGAGCAGGGATCAGTTTCCATACTTTGTTTCTTTCAAACTGATTGAGTTCTTCTTGCATGGCAGTGATCCAATTGGCATCTTTAAGAGCTTCATCCACTTTCTTTGGCTCCATCAGGGACACAAAGCTAGAAAACATACAAAAGTTTCCTAAGCTGTCCCATCTTGTTTGCACCCCTTTGCTAATGTCACTACATAGTTGATCATTTGGGTGACACCTGATGCACTTAGGATCTTGCTTCAATGAGGATTCTCCTGAGTTATTTCCATCTTCAACAGGGCCTGTTGAGCAGCTCTCAAGATTTTCAGACACACTGATATCTTGAGCCCGTTCACTTGTTGAGCATGATTCTCCATTGTTGAACACATCAACAGAGGATCCAGGAAAATCAGCAATGATTGGTTTAGGACATGATGTTGTAACCAAGTCAGTACACTTATTCACATAGGGTCTATCAACATAATAATCATCATGCCCATCATGATTAGCAGGTTCCACTCTGGATGTAGTGGAAGCTTTTGAGTCATTTTCTTCACTTATGGAATGCATAAGATCATCAAAGCTGAATTCTCCTGAAACTGATTCAGGAACAGCTTTGGTAGAGGCACTCCTGGACTCTTCAAAGGTGACATTGATAGATTCATCTATCACCTTTCTCTTGTTGTTGTATACTCTGTAGGCTTTGGAGATAGTAGAATATCCAACAAACACACCTTCATCAGCTTTGGGTTCAAACTTTGCTAGCTGGTCCCTTTGATTCAGAATGAAGCAAGGACATCCAAACACATGAAAATAGCTAATGTTTGGCCTCATCCCTTTGAGCAGCTCATAGGGAGTCTTGTTGAACCTTTTCACCACTAAGGATCTATTTTGGGTGAAGCAAGCAGTGTTGACTGTGTTACTTCCAACACTGCTTGTTTTTGCAATGATGGAACTAGCAGAGTCAACAGGCCTGATGTCCTTAGTTTCAGGACAGTCTTTGACCATATGTGTCTTCATTCCACACTTCTAGCATTTCTCTTTTTAGCCTTTTTGGAAGAAGAACTTCCAGAAACACATTCTGAATTATTTCTGTTGATTTTATCAGCAGGTTTAGCAAACTTATTACTATTTTTCGATGAATCAACAGCTTGGGTGGAAGACACAATTGCAACAGCTTTGCCTTTATCTTCTTTCCTCTTTTTAGGAAGACAGATATCAAACACAGGTGGTTTGACTGGCCTTTGACCTTCCACAGGTTTCGGAAGCTTATTCCTAAATTTCTCAAGTTGAGCACTGGCTTTGCCTTTGCTCTTACTGAGATGTGATTGATGTTGCCTATCAACATAATCACTGCTTTTGGTTTTGAAAGACTTACCTTCATTTATAACCAATATTCCACTATGATTTAAAGACTTATTTGAAACCACAACAGATTTGCTTTCAACATGAGACTTACCCCTGTTGAAAGCAGGCTGCTTACCTTTTGAAAACTTTTTCTCAAAATGGTTAGCATCAAAAGGATTGACAAGTCTCTTACCATCAGCTTTAGACCCAGAGCCTGTTTTATCAACAGGTTTAGAGTCCACAACTTTAGTTTGAGCTTGTTTTCCTTTCTTTTGCTTGTGTGAACCAGCAGAGCACTTAGCAGGCTGATTTGATGGAGAACACATTCCATCATTAGCTTTTGGAGCCTTTTCACACAAGTTGTCAGTATTTTGAGGCCTGACAAACCTGTTTGTTGAGACCAGCTTACCATTTACTTTTTGAATGAAAGTGTTAGGAAGCTCACCAAGAGTGGATAAGTCATCTTTCAGATTATTTATCTCAACAATAGAAGCTGCTGTGTCAAGATCCCCTCCAAGATAGGCTTGGATTTGTGCAGGGATCAGTTGACTGATGCAATGACTGACTTTTTGTGCAGATTGGCACCAAGAGTGAACTATCTTTTGAAGCCTTGCATGTTTTATGTCTGTCTCTCTCTATTCTTCTAGTAAAATGGAGTTGATGTGTTTTAATTCATCAAGCTCAGTTTCCAACTTATGGAAACTGTCCAGTTTACTAGATTTTATGTAAAGATCATTTTTAATCTTAGAGATTTCAGACAGTAAGACATTTTGCTTCTCAACAGCAGCTTTTAAATCAACAAGCATGCATTCAAACATTTTTACTTTTTCATCAGAAATGTAAGCCATAAAGTTTTGTAGCTTGTACATCATTGTGGGATTCCAGTTCTCTAAGCTGCTGAAGGCTTCTGCTTCAGCCAGGTCTTGTTTGAAGTTGCTAGTTGATGGGACATCAGTGTTGGCCATCAGACAGTTATTGTATTCTTCATCTGAGGATGAATCAGACTCCTCCCAATCACATGTCTCAGCCATGAGTCCCTTTTGCTTGTTGGAAGCCACTGAGTTTTCCAACTTTTTTAGCTTAGCCATGGCCATAAGGTACTTAACCCTGTAGCCATCGTCCTTGTTTGTCTTGAATGGTTTGGATGACTGACCAACAGCTTTAGACACACAGTCAGCAGCTATGTGGCCAGTCTTGCCACATTTAAAGCACTCAGCCTTAGATTTATCAAATGCCTTCTTTTTTACAGCATTTGAGTTCCCCTGCAGCATTCTTCTTCCAAACCTTTTCTTGTTGAACTTTTTGACAAGCAATGCAATCATTTGGTCATCATCAAGTTCAGCAAGATCTTCACAGTCTTCCTCTTCAGACATTTCTTCCCTTTCATCATCAGCCTGTTGATCAGGTTGTGTGAACACATCACATACCTGAACAGCAGGTTGTCTCACGCTGGCCACTAAGGCCTCTCTTGGACATTTCCAAGGAATTTCTCTTCTGTTGCCTTGACTGTTCATCATTCAGTAGGGATCCATACAAGTTTACAAGATCCATACCTTTTAGGGTGCCTGAATTTCTCAAGATGGTAGAAAAGTAGTTCCATTCTTCAGGCAGGATGTCCAAGAACTTGTTCACCAGAGTTAGGCTGTCATTTGTGATCCCAACACCTTTGAGATCATTAATAAGAGCAGTGAACCTGTTGTAGGTTTCTGTGAGAGACTCCTTTGGTTTTGCAAAGAAGAGTTCATACTGTCTAACAAGGTTGTTAATCCTGTTATCCAGTGTGATAGTGGGACCGTCATAGACAGTACACAAAGTATCCCACATCTCCTTGGCAGTCTTCATTTTCTCAACCTGTTTGAACACATCATCAGGAAGAGAAATGACCAGGTTATTCCTGGATTTTGAATCAAGAGCAACCATCCTTTTGTCTTCATCAGACCATTGAGCTTTGACCTTCTCAAAGGTTCTGATCTCAGGGGTAGCTCCTTCAACAGCAGGAGTGATGATAGTAACAGAAGTTGGCACATAGGGACCTTCCATTACTATCTCTGGCAGTTGTACATCCAGATTCTCTAAATAGAACATCATTCTGCACTTCCAACCAGAGAAGTTTTGATGATTGAACTTGGGGGGTTTGGCCATTGAACCATTGTCATAGTAAGAGGAGGAACTGACAACACTTTTGTCCATGGGAAAGTAAGGAGGATGAGAGATCTAGAGTTGACACACACTCTATCTGCTCTGATACCAGTTGTAGGTCCCAAAAGGTCTCCTTAGTGTATCGTTCTAAGCTGTAGAGGGGGGAGGGGGTGAATACAGCAGTTTAAAAACTCAACACTCTTTTCTCAATGTTTGTGTATATTATCAACAAGTGTTAATTACAAACAAGCCTGAACTGCGGAAAGGTTCAAGCAGAGATGACTGATACAACAGTTGTTCAACTAATCTAAGACACCTCAGACTAGATACAATGACTACACTCACATAGATGCACTCACTAATTTTATAAACACATAATAATTTTTTTTATATAGACATAGATAAGTATGTATAATATGTAATTTTGATGTATTTGTATTATATTAACAATAATAACAATAAATATTAGACAATGTGAAATGTAAACAAATGTTGGATAGAGTTAATGATTTATTAAAATCTATTTAAAAATAATAAATCGTATTTGTGTTTTATTTTATATTTGTTTTCATATTTTATTTTAAATTTGTAATTATCTTTTATTTTATATATGTATCTATATTTTATATATGTATTTATCTTTTCATATTTGTATTATTATATATTTGTATCTATATTTTATATTTGTATTTATCTTTTAATATTTCATATCGTTTACTTTATATGTAACACCCACAATTCTCACACGAATGCCACGTCATTAATCAATCATAAGTGGCAATAACGCAAGCATCTCAAAGTACACATGTCACAGGATTAGCAGAAAACACTGTTAATTAAAAATTTAACACACAAGTCGTCATACATCATGTCACAGGTTGATACAGATACATACACATCTGAATTATCTGATAAACACCAACTACCGATAGCTAACACAGTGCTGATCAGGTACAAAATACAGATAACAGTTTTGAAGTCTAGTATCAAAATACAGTCAGCATACACAACTCTAAACTGCCCCGATCTCTACTTCGGCTGCTGTGGCTGTGACTGCGATCCCACAATATGGCTGCCTGAGACACGGAAGACTCGAAAACATAAGCTGGACAGCTCGTGAGTACGCGAGGGTTAGACTCTGCACATAACACATATAACATACACAACACAAATATCTCAACTCCTATATCACAAACTCAATGCACTACACATATCTCTGCTCAATAGGGGACGCCATTCCCCAGCTAACAGGCCGCACACAGCAGCGGTTAGCTCACAGTGGGCACAGGAGCGACCTGGCAGTAAACACTGCTGTATATATACAGTCTCATACTTCGTGATTGGTTAGGGACAGTCAGCCTGCGCGATCACATATCGCGGACACCTGCAACTCAAACACATATAGCACGTATAGGGTAGAAGAAATCAGACCTGCGCGCTATAACTCAATCTCATGCACATATCACATATCACAATTATGACTCAGAAAACGGAGCGCTCTTTTAAAAAAGGAACTCGAGTACTCACCAATACCCAAAGGCAACTGAAACCCGAATTCTATCACTGCTCAGAACGCGGACGGCTCGAACCTGTAATTACACAGATCTCAACAGATTAACACAAACTCAACGGATAGATCACATAATCCGAACACAATCAATATAACTGAACACGACCCAAAACACAACCCTGAATAACCAATCGACGCCCAAAACCCAGCCAAACAGCCGCCGCATCGCGGACGGGCTCAGTCAACGCGGTCGCGCCGCGGCCATCGCGGTCGTGCTCACGCTATAACAGCATCACTACAGGTCGCAAAAATGGCAGAAACCAGAGGTCTCAACCTCTCAACTCGATTCCAGCAGCCGAAAATGCATAGAATTCATATATATAACATACTTATAATTTCCAGAACCAACCCTTAACATAACACATACATACGCCTCAATTTTCAGCAAGTAAATCAAGATTTATTACCTCCAATCTTCAAGAACACAAGGGATGAGGATGATTGATCAATTCTCAGCAACAATTCCTAGTTTCTTGGTTATTTCTTGCTGAATTCAGGTCACATACACACACATACGTTCTGGATTTGGAAAGGGGAAGGAAAAAGGAGAGCCAAAGGTTATCCAAACATATATATATATACACTTTCTAATAATAGAAGGTCCGGACCTGTCAAATCCGAACCCGATACCACTTTTTCACAAATAGTATCATTCGGACCCAATTAAATCCACGATCTCGATAATAATAATCCACTAATTATTAACTCGAAAACACATATCACTCGGTCTCGACATGTTTAATCCACGAAACGGGATTTAATTGGAACACACAATAATTATTAAATGAGCCAATAAATTAAATCCACGTACCAGGCTCAAATCCGGGATGTTACAAATCCTCTCCTCTTAAAAAGATTCCGTCTCGGAATCTAGCTCGGACTCGGGAACAGCTGCGGATAACGGCTTCTCATATCGGCTCCCAAGTGGCACTAGTACCCTTATTATGCCTCCACTGAACGAGTACTAGCGCGATCTCTTTATTCCGCAATTTCTTCACTTTACGGTCAGTAATCGCCTCAGGCTGCTCGACATATCTCAGATGATTATCCACGGTGATCTCGGATAACGACACAAACTGATCGTCTTTGGCCAGACACTTTCTCAGATGACTCACATGGAATGTATCATGAACTCCGGCCAACTCGGGAGGCAACCTCAATCTATACGCCTGATCTCGGACTCTGTCAATGATCTCGAACGGACCGATGTATCGCGGACTCAGCTTACCTCAGTGCCTGAATCTGATAACCTTTTTCTACGGCGATACCTTCAGCATAACGCGGTCTCCAACACTGAACTCGAGCTCAGTCAGACGACGATCGGCATAACTCTTCTGCCGGCTCTGTGCCACTCTCATATGCTCGCGGATAACCGCCACCTTGTCACTCGTCTCCTATAGTAACTCGGGTCCACTGATAGGTCGCTCGCCGACCTCGCCCCAACACACAGGGGTTAGGCACTTACGCCCATACAGTGCCTTGAACGGAGCCATTTTGATGGAGGAATGGTAGCTGTTGTTGTACGCAAACTCGACTAACGGCAAATGAACGTCCCAACTACCACTGAAATCGATCGCACAAGATCGGAGCATATCCTCAAGAGTCTGATTCGTCCGCTCTGTCTGCCCGTCTGTCTGAGGTCTGTACGCTGTCCTCAACTGAACTCTCGTCCCCAACTCGCGCTGAAAGCTCTGCCAGAACCTCGAAGTAAACCGTGTATCTCTATCGGACGTAATCGACATCGGAACGCCATGCCTCGAAACTATCTCACTGATGTACAGCCGAGACAACTGATCCATAGTAACGGTGGCCCGAACCGCTAGAAAATGAGCACTCTTCGTCAACCGATCTACCATCACCCAGATCATATCGTTGCCCCGAACCGTACGCGGAAGTCTGACGATGAAGTCCATCGTGATATGATACCACTTCCACTCGGGGATCTCTAGAGGTTGCAGATGCCCATGAGGCTTCTGATGCTCGGCCTTAACGCGCAACCAAGTCATACACTCCTCAATATATCGCCCAACATCTCTCTTCATCCCAGGCCACCAGTAATAGTCACGCAGATCTCTGTACATTTTGGTGCTCCCGGGGTGGATATACAGTCTCGATCGGTGCAACTCATCTAGAATTAACTGCCGCAGGTTACCGACTCTCGAAACCCAAACCCGATCATGAAACACCCACAAACCTCTACTATCCCTGCTCAACACATCAAGCTGCCCCGCAAGCCGCTCTTTCTTCACATTTTCTGCTCGCAAGCCCTCTAACTGAGCCAATCCAGACTCTCCACAAGAGTCGATGTGACCTCGAGCCTCGCTGCTCGGGAAACCACCGTCTGGCCGTACGCCTTGCGGCTCAGCGCATCGGCCACCACATTGGCCCTATCAGGATGGTACTGAATCTCGCAGTCATAATCCTTCAATAACTCAAGGCTGCGCCGCTGTCTCATATTCAGCTCCTTCTGACTGAACAAATACTGAAGACTTTTGTGATCTGTATAGACCACAAACCGCGAACCATACAAATAATGACGCCATATCTTCAACGCAAACACTATCGCGTCTAACTCGAGGTCATGTACGGTATGATTCTCCTCGTAGGTCTTCAGCTGTCGCGACGCGTACGCTATCACCTTGCCCCGCTGCATCAGAAGACAACCCAAACCGGTACCTGATGCATCACAGTAGACCACGAAATCCTCTGTACCCTCGGGCAGTGCTAACACTGGAGCCTGACATAACCGGGACTTCAGCTCTCTGAATGCTGACTCCTGCTCATTGGACCACACAAAAGGAACGGACTGCCGTGTCAATCTCGTCAACGGCCTGGCAATCCTCGAGAAGTCCTGAATGAAGCGGCGATAATACCCGGCTAGGCCCAAAAAGCTACGAATCTCAGGCACAGTCTTCGGCGACTCCCAACTCATGACGGCCTCTATCTTCGCCGGATCTACTGAAATGCCCTCGGCGCTCACAACGTGCCCCAGAAACTGGACCTCACGCAACCAGAACTCGCACTTAGAAAATTTCGCATATAGTCGCTCCTCTCGCAGCACGGTCAAAACCTCTCGCAGGTGCTGCTCGTGGTCCTCGGCACTCCTCGAATAAATCAAGATATCATCGATAAGACTATCACGAACCGATCCAACATAGATCTACACACCCTGTTCATCAAATCCATGAATGCCGCGGGTACGTTGGTCAGTCCGAAGGGCATCACAAGGAACTCACAATGGCCGTATCTCGTCCGAAACGCAGTCTTCGGCACGTCCTCATCTCTGACTCTCAGCTGATGATACCCTGATCTCAGATCTATCTTCGAAAAGAAGCTCGAACCCTGTAGCTGATCGTACAGATCGTCGATACGTGGAAGCGGATAACGGTTCTTCACCGTCACTTTATTCAGCTCTCGATAGTCAATACACATCCGCATAGAACCGTCCTTCTTCTTCACAAACAGCACTGGAGCTCCCCACGGGGACGAACTCGGACGGATAAATCCACGATCCAGCAATTCCTGAAGCTGCGACATCATCTCTCTCATCTCAGTAGGTGCCAGCCTATAAGGCGTCTTCGCAATAAGCACCGCTCCAGGGATAAGATCGATACGAAACTCGACCTGACGATCTGGCGGTAACCCAGGCAACTCCTCTGGGAATACCTCAGGGAACTCTCTGATCACAGGTATATCCGCTAGGGTCTTCTTTTCTAATCTGGCGTCAACAACATAAGCCAGAAAGGTCTCACACCCCTTTACAACGTACCTCTGAGCTCGGGCCATCGAAACAATACCGATCTCACCTCGGCGCCTCTCGCCATACACTGTCACTGTCTCACTGTCTGAAATGGGTATCCGGATCATCTTTTTCGCACACAGAATGTCGGCCTGTCTGGCTGTCATCCAATCCATACCCACTATCACGTCAAAACTGCTGATCTCTATTGGCAGTAGATCGATCAAAAACCGGTGAGCATCTATCTCAAGAACACAATCTCTAAACACCCGACTCACTAACGCTGTACTACCATCTACCCTCTCAACAACTAACGGAACATGTAAAACAGCAGGAGGCACAGAAAAGTAGGCACAAAACACAACAGATATATACGAGCGATCTGCTCCAGAATCAAATAAAACACGAGCACTAAGCCCGTTCAGGATGTACGTACTAGAAACAACATCGGTAGACTCGCGGGCCTCCTCTGCCGTGGCCTGAAATACTCTACCCCGGCCTTGAGGTGCTGACTCACGGCGGCTCGAAGATGATGGCTCTGCTCTGGTCCCGCTAGTGTTCGCTCCCTGCACTGCTGGCGGTGCATCAGGACAATCTCTGACTATATGACCTGGCCTCCCACAACGGAAGCACAGGGAATCTCTCGAGGTACAGGTGAAAGATGTGTGGCCATACTGCCCACAACGGTAACATCTGGGCTGCTCCGGCATGCAAGGACTGTAATGACGACGGCGGCACCTCTGACAGTCTCTCTCCTCAGCTGAACTGTCTACCCGGCTCCCTGATGGCTGGGACCCCTGTCCCACGCTACTCTGACTCTGACTAGGAGCACTATAACGGGAAGACTGCCCCTGACCCTGACTGGCCGTCCCGACCCCTGATACTGCCCTGACCTCCTGGACCTACGGTCTCTGCCTCTGTCTCTGTCTCTAGGAAATCCCGAACCCTGCACCTGAACCTGCTGTTGCTCAGGCTGTCTCTCCCTCTGGATATCCTGAGGCTCTCGGTAGTAACCATGGGACTGCTCAGACGTCCTTGTGCTCTGTCTCTGGGATGGAGGCTGACCCCTATGCCTCTCTATCTCTCTCTCTCTAACACGAGCCAACTCCAAGGCTCTCGCAAATGTCGGGGTGTCGTGAAGCCCAACGAACTCCCGGATGTCCGACCGCAGACCATCAATGAAGGCATCAGCCTTACGAACCTCTGAATCCACATGATGGGGTGCAAACTGGGCATACTCATTAAAACGATCTACATACTGCTGGACTGACATGCTGCCCTGCTGAAGATGTAGAAAACGACGCTCCATCTCCCGGCGCTCATCCCGGGGAATATACTGCAACTCGAAGATAGCACGGAAATGCTCCCAGGACATAGCATAAGCTGCTGCAGTAGTCATAGACGACTCAATGGACTTCCACCACTGCGAAGCCCCTCCCTTCAGCAAGTAGGCCGCATAACCGACCATATCACGAGGATCGACATGGGCGACTCTGAAAGCTGCCTCAATCTCTCTCTCCCAAGCCATAGCCGCGCCCGGCTCACCACCGCCTCGGAACTGAGGTGGGACTTCTGCCATAAAGTCCTTAAAGGACCCACCTCGCGAAGCAGAAGAAGAAGATGCCCCAACTCCTGTCTCAAAACTAGTAACTGGCGGCGGATCAGATCTCTGCTGCCTATCTCTCTCTCTGTAGAACTCAGTCAACACTGCTAGCATCTCTGACCGGCGGATATACTCGTCTCCCGCTGGTCTCTCTGGCCCTGAACCCTCTCCATGATCTGCCATAATCACCTGCACATATCACAATAGTAAGATAACCGATCGACCACCCAGCGTCATAAAATAAGCTAAGTCAGTTAATTCTGCTAAACTCAGTCTCAAGGAAGAATCCCACAGATCTGAACACGGTAAGAGCTCAAGCATCCACTGGTACTCAATGCTGAAACCACAAGCTCTGATACCAAGCTGTAACACCCACAATTCTCACACGAATGCCACGTCATTAATCAATCATAAGTGGCAATAACGCAAGCATCTCAAAGTACACATGTCACAGGATTAGCGGAAAACACTGTTAATTAAAACTTTAACACACAAGTCGTCATACATCATGTCACAGGTTGATACAGATACATACACATCTGAATTATCTGATAAACACCAACTACCGATAGCTAACACAGTGCTGATCAGGTACAAAATACAGATAACAGTTTTGAAGTCTAGTATCAAAATACAGTCAGCATACACAACTCTAAACTGCCCTGATCTCTACTTCGGCTGCTGTGGCTGTGACTGCGATCCCACAATATGGCTGCCTGAGACACGGAAGACTCGAAAACATAAGCTGGACAGCTCGTGAATATGCGAGGGTTAGACTCTGCACATAACACATATAACATGCACAACACAAATATCTCAACTCCTATATCACAAACTCAATGCACTACACATATCTCTGCTCAATAGGGGACGCCATTCCCCAGCTAACAGGCCGCACACAGCAGCGGTTAGCTCACAGTGGGCACAGGAGCGACCTGGCAGTAAACATTGCTGTATATATACAGTCTCATACTTCGCGACTGGTTAGGGACAGTCAGCCTGCGCGATCACATATCGCGGACACCTGCAACTCAAACACATATAGCACGTATAGGGTAGAAGAAATCATATCTGCACGCTATAACTCAATCTCATGCACATATCACGTATCACAATTATGACTCAGAAAACGGAGCGCTCTTTTAAAAAAGGAACTCGAGTACTCACCAATACCCAAAGGCAACTGAAACCCGAATTCTATCGCTGATCAGAACGCGGACGGCTCGAACCTGTAATTCCACGGATCTCAACAGATTAACACAAACTCAACGGATAGATCACATAATCCGAACACAATCAGTATAACTGAACACGACCCAAAACACAACCCTGAATAACCAATCGACGCCCAAAACCCAGCCAAACAGCCGCTGCATCGCGGCCGGGCTCAGTCAACGCGGTCGCGCCGCGGCCATCGCGCTCGCGCTCACGCTATAACAGCAGCAGTACATGTCGCAAAAATGGCGGAAACCAGAGGTCTCAACCTCTCAACTCGATTCCAGCAGCCGAAAATGCATAGAATTCATATATATAACATACTTATAATTTCCAGATTCAACCCTTAACATAACACATACATACGCCTCAATTTTCAGCAAGTAAATCAAGATTTATTACCTCCAATCTTCAAGAACACATGGGATGAGGATGATTGATCAATTCTCAGCAACAATTCCTAGTTTCTTGGTTATTTCTTGCTGAATTCAGGTCACATACTGTAATTTGTAATCCCGTATATATTTCAGCACCTTAATGGTTTCTTATCAATACCCAAGAAGAACAAAGCTCAATAATCAAGTAATGATGAAGAAAGACAAAAAGAATGTTTGAGAGAATAAATGCAAGTGGCGGCTGGAATTCTTTTCAATATGTCAACCGTGTTTTGCTACAAAACCCTAAGAGCCTATTTCTAGGCTCCTTTAATTAAGTATTACACATAGGCACCTTTGGCCCCTTGACTTTTACATAAACTTAAAATACAAAGGAAATAAATACAAGACTAAACAATACTAAAATAGTATTACAAAACAACTCCCTATGATCGAAATAAAATGTCTAACAATCTCCTCCTTTTCGATCATTTAGAAGGTCCTGGAACTCTGGCATGATCCGTAGATTCTCGGAGTCCAAGGATGACGTCGAAGCGTCTGGTCACTTGTCTCAAATGTAGCCGTTCGTTCAGGAGTTCAATGCTGCTGAGGGTATCCTGTATCTCCTTTGGTGTGCATCTTTGTTGTGGATCTGGTTGAGCGTCAAAGTCTTGAACTTTCTGTGTAAGCGCAGCTCGAACCAATCTGAGTGTACCATCGGAGTAGCATGGAAGATCCTCAAAGCGCATGTATCTCTTATAGCCCTTGTAATTGACAAAAATAACACCCGGGTCTCCTGAAAGTACAACTCTGTAAGCCGGGTGGTGGGCTAGTAGAAAGCTATCTTGTTCTGGTGCTCGAAGACCCACTTTAACCATAGCGCTCTCGATAGCCATCTGGAAGTCTCTTAGGCACATAATCATTGAACGACGGTTCATGCTTCGCACTAGGGCACCTACGGCGGTCATGTGGGTTAGACGTTTTCTGATGCGATTTTTCAAGCTGTTGTGAAGGAACTCAACGTCATCCGCACTTATGAAGTCTAGGTCATTCTCGAATATGTCATCTCCCGTGCCAGCTTCTCTTTCTACTTGGTAGAAGGGATAGTAGACTTTGGCTCTTTTGCACATGGTTATGGTTCGAAGTTTCTTTATCTTTGATTTCAAGACCTTTGACCTTCTTTCCCGGAGCATCAGTTGATAGTATTCGGCCTGTTCATCTTTGGAAACATTTGTAAGTTCCATAAGTAGGCGTCTGCTGAAGGATCCACGCTTCTTTCTGAATACCATCTTGAATCTTTCTTCTAGGTACGGGTTCTGAAACTGCTCCAGGGGAAACTTCTGCAAGAATATTCTTTAAGGCCTTGAACGGGGGGTTCTTCGATTTCATCCTTTTTGGCTTCAAGAAACTTTATGATAGTCCCCCGCCGTTCTTGTCGCATTTTGTCCTTTTCTTCCTGAGGCAGTGTTTGAACCTTTTCTTTTGAATAATGGTCCACCCAGAATAAATCATATTTTCTATAAATACCAGGGCCTTCTGGAGATTCATCGAAGAAATCGACCCTTTTGGGTTGGGAAGGACCTGGAAGTTCGGTTTGTTGGACTGGAGGAGGGCTTGGGGATCTTTGAGGGCTTAGGACTATGTGGGATTCTTTTAGTGACTGGGAAGCTTGAATTGATGATAGGATTTCTTCTTGAGGGGCTGGTGGTGAGTTCAGGAAGTCAAAGGAAGAGGATGAAGATTTTTTCGTTGGAGATTTAGGTTTAGGCTTAGGAATTAATAAAGGTTCGCTGTCGTCGATATCAGAATCTGAATCAGAAACCAATATGATTTTAACCTTGTCATGAGGTTCCTCGAATTCTACCATAGCTGTCATCGGATCCAGTGGAGCTGGACCCTCGACCATGGGCTCGTCTTCTATAAATAGGTATTCCTGAGCCTCCTGCCTCTGTTCCCCTGACCCCTGGAATTCTGTCCCCTCAGCAGTCTCTGCTCCCCCTATAAACATGACGGGTTCCTCATGCTGAACCTTTCGCCTTTTCTCCCCCTCATGACGATCAGGGTCGTCCTGATCGTCATGCTTCCTTTTTGGGGCCTCTGCCTGAGGGCGGCACTGGAGTTCGATGACCGCCGACTCGAGCCGATCTATTCTTGAATTAAGTTGTTCCCAGACTTGCAGAATAAGGCGTGTAAGCGCATCGATCTTATCCGACAGCTCGAAAATCTGAGTTTGAACTGAATGGGAACCTGGTGGGGGGCCAGCTTCGGAAGCGACACCCTTTCCCTTGATCGATGAAAGTAGGGCGGTGTGACGTTCCTCGTCGGCTTCCTTTTGGGCGTCCAGGTCAGCCCGGGTAATCATGCCGGCAGCACGTAAAGCTACCATTAACATCTTCAAATTTATTTGGAGATGACCGGAAGTGGACGGCGTTGATTGAGCCACTCCCGGTCTTCCTTCCGTCATCTCTGGCTCTTGAATATGACGCTCAGATCCGGAAGTTTGAGGAGCTGCCACGGAGGCAGCTCTTGGGGATGCCACGGAGGCATCGTGCGGTGTGTGTGTTTGGGGGGATGGAATCGTGAAGGAATGAAGTGCGGTCACCTAGGGAGGAGTGTGACCTCTTTCAACACTGCCACTCTCCGAATGAGAGGGCGATAGAGTATGTGCTATAACCCCGTGAAATGAAGTGGTTTCCCTTTGAGTGGAAACCAAGTGGGAGGTGGTGGTTAGTTCGACCGTTGGACGGACGGTCTTATGGTGAGGAGTCCGGCTTATTGGGCTTAGTTCACCCTCAGATTGCACTTCCCTCGCTCGCACGACAGAGACGGTTCTTTCTGAATCCGCCGTCTCTGCCGCCTCACCTCCCGCTTCCTCCCTTACCAACACAGGCTCCCCCTCACCCATACCCATAGGTTGTTGAGATTGCTGAACATCCACCCGAACTCCCTCAGTCTCACTCATACTCGCCTCACCTTCGGATTGGTTAGTCTCAGACGGTTCCGACTGAGACTCATCCGGTGTCAGGATCTAAAAGTACTTAATCAAGACTAATTGATTTGAATATATCAGAGTATAAATCAATAATCTTGCTTTGAATCAAAGTTTAATTAAGAAGTTTGCGGAATAACACTTGATTACAATCACCTCTAATCTGTTTGATTAGACGAAGAACACAGACTGTTCTTAGGGTTTTACAACCTTAGAGGCTTACTAAAAACTAAAACAAGAAGCAATTACAGACTCAAATATGCAGAAAACTCTTATCCAATAGAAAGACCTATTCTATGTATTTATATTGCTTCTTGATATGTTTCCTTGACGAACCATGACTTCTCTGATAGTAGATATGCTGGAATCTTTGAGTATATATCTTTTCCTGAAAACCAGCACTTTCTGTTTATGAAACTGTTGAGCAGCTTGAATCACTTGACAGCATGAACAGAGCAGCTCGAGTTGATTTACTCTGGCAGCTTGAACTTTTACACTGGCAGCTCGAGTTTCTTCAACTAGCAGCATGAACTTTGGATTTACATATAAACTCTACTAACAGTTTGAGAAGTCCAACTAACAGTTTGAATCTACTTAAACTATTTCCCAACATCCGGATAACACTCCTGAATATAAGCCCTAACCCGCTCCATCCCCCTTGACCTCATTAGCAAAGACAGATGTATTTTCATTGTCAGTACTGTCGGGGCCCCCTTTGGCAGAGTTAACTGTTGAATCGCCACGGTGGGGTAGACATCGGCCTCCGGACGTTCGTGAATGTCATCATCATGGTCCATGGCATATTGTATTATTAGCTGCAAATATCGCTGTAGAGGAATATATTTTCTTCCTTTCTTTGTGCCCCTCTCCACATGGACTCTTCGTAACTCCTCGAATAGGAAAGCAGCATAGTCCACATGTCGGTCAAAGGCAAAGCCTCTGAACATGGTTAGTACCTGAGCCGATGTAGAGTCGTGTCCGGAGTGCTTGGCGGTGAAGCATTTATTGAGTACATCGAAAAGTATTCGCCAGTGGGATTGAAGATTTTTTGTGCGGTAGTCTGAGGGTTTGGAGAGAGGGCCATCATAACCCAGAGATTGGATTTCAGCTAGGGTTTCGGGAATGGATGGGTTGGGGTCAAAATGTTCACGGGTTGGAAGGTAGAATTCGAGTGGTATGTGAAGAATGTGGCAGATGGCGGATATAGTGAGTTTGACTGGAACACAGTCTATGGTGGATGTGAAGTGAGGTTCGGGGTCAGAAAAGTATTGTAGTGTTAGGCACAAAAAGGCCTCAGTCAAACCTGTTCTACATCTAAGGGGGAGATTTTATAATCAAACCTGTTGATGCATTTGAAGGATGAATTTAAGGCGTGTTATATGCCTTATTGAAACCTGAAAATGATTTGCAATATCAGTCTAAAGCTGTTCTATATGTTGCATATGTTGCAACTAAGACAGTTTGTCCAAGCTGCTCTGTCTACTGAACAGGCTGGACATAAACTGTCTACGCTGCTCTACACTGTTGAGCAGCTTGGGCATTTTTAAAGTGTTTTGTTCTTTGTGAACAGAACCTGTTCTTTGTGAACAGGCTAAACACTTTATGGAATTTGTTTCCAAGTCATCGTGTATTGTTTTTGACTACAAGATCAGTTTACAAAGTCGAAGACAAAGTGGAAAACAGAACTGCTCAGCCTGCCCACGCTGTTCTGTAACATGAAGACAAAAGGATATTTGAAAAAGGGTGACAGACCTTTTTCTTATATCAAAATAGGCCTTTACAGGGAAGAAAGACGCAAAGTTGACATTCCTAAATTAGTTAAATGCAATGCAACAGTAGACAAAGTAAAAAGACAAAAGTTCTGCACATATGAAGACAAGTCTGCTTTTCAGAAAAGTGCAGAAAAGGTTATGTTGTCTTTTCAACAAGACTTTTCCTTTTCATTCTGTCCAATGAGATGTTTCTCTGAGATCCTCTAAGTGAGTATAAAAGGAAGCTTCTAAGGTCAGAAAGAAGAGTGAAGAAAGCTAAGTGCTTAAACCAAGAGTGAACGTGCAAGTGTGATCTTCATGCATGCAAGTCTTCTGTAAACCAGCTTCTGTGTGTCTAAGCTGTTTTACCTAAGCTGTTCCTTAAGTCTTGTAAACACAGTGAGTGCTTCTTAGTGAGTGTATTCATTGTATACTAGTTCGAGTCTGTCTTAGACTAGTAAGCATACTGTTGTATCTGTCATCTCAGCTTGAACTCTTCCGCATTCAAGCTTGTTTGTAATTAACAAATTGTTGATAATACATACAAACATTGAGAAAAGAGTGTGTAGTTTTTAAATTGTTGTATTCACCCCCCCCTCTACAGCTTATAACTATATACTTTGGGAACCTCTCGGGACCTACAACTGGTATCAGAGCAGTTTAGAGTGTGTGTCATTCTAGATCTCTCATTCTCCCAAGTTTCCGTGGACAACAGTGCTGCAAATTCTTCTTACTATGACAATGGCTCTATGGGCAAGCCTCCAAAATTTAATCATCAAAACTTCTGTGGTTGGAAGTGCAGAATGATGCTCTACTTAGAGAATCTGGATGTACAACTGCCAGAGATAGTGATGGAGGGTCCCTATGTGCCAACCTCTGTTACTACTATAACTCCA